>KK114401.1:64268-81342 GCA_000611955.2 Stegodyphus mimosarum
AAGAACTTTTATTCAATTATATTTTTATTTAAATTATTATTTCCAAAGATATACATGACTTTATATATTGGCATGTTTTGAAATTTGGCATATTCATTACAAGCGATCATAGCGCCAAATGTGGTTTACAAACTTTGTTAAAATTATTTTAAAGTAATGAACATGACCTTTTTTCTGCTTATTTACAATGAAAGAAAGGAAAATAGGTTGCTATAAATTAAGAAGTTCACCAAGGCAATTAATTATTCTTGGTGCAAACTGAAAAAAATGCACCAATATAAATTTTTAAATTTCTCCATAAATTTCATACTAAATTTTACAAAATTTAAGTCATAGAATCGAAATATGGGGGAAAAAATGCCATGTCATTTCAGAAAAAGTCCAATTTTGTGTCAAAATACCTATATTAGAACAATGCTATATATAAATCTAATATATATCCTAATTCGTGCTTTCGGGACATGAAAAATACAATTTGAATTTCATCAATCAGCCCAGTAGAACAGAAGATACAGAATTGTCACACTCCCCGTCACACTCCCCCCCCGGCAGTGTACATTATTAATAAAAGCATTGCAAAGCCTTTCTTCAGGTTGAGTTTGTCAGGTATCAGGCAGTTCTGATAAATAGCATTTTGTGCCAAAGTGCAAAATGTTTAAATTAGATCTAAAGTAGGAATCATAGATATTTCACGTAAGTTAGCGAATTGCAACTTGAGATTAGTAATTTTAATTATACAATGCCATTTTGAAAGAGGATGTGAGATTCAGGCTTTTTACCTTCAATTTAACATAGCTTAATTAAGCTATGTTAAACATATTTAAAGCTCATATTTATGCTAATTTTTTTATACTGTACTCTTCCCCTTTTTTTTAAACATGTTCTGAAATATTCAAAGAAAGCTGTGAAAACTTATAAGAAAATTCAAAATATATGTTACTTAAGTTTGATTTTAATTAAAAGAAATGCTAAACATATTTAATGAGCATATATAGATAGGCACTAGGTATTAAATCAGTATCATAAAAGCACTTGCTGCAATTAACCACTGAACATTTGTAGTTAGAGCTAATTTCTAATACTGTTGCATGGAAGTTTTCGGGTTTTTACGATGTGCAATGTGAATATGATTCAGTTAATTTTAACAAATCCTCTACAAAGACTTTTTTTTGCCTAAGACAAGTAACCTCTGTGTTGCATCACGATAAAACTCCATGAGAAGTAAGTTTCTCTGTTTGGGAGTGGCAACAAATGTAAGAGAGTGTAAAGCTGAAACGATTGCTTTTTTTTAATATGAAAAAAGAAGGAAAGGTATTTGATGTGTTTGTGGTATACTGTTTTCTTTAATTTAAATATATGTTGATGTTTTCTTCAGCATTGCCATCTAGGAAAAATATTCCCTACATTCATTTTCACAATCAATCCTAACAGGAACTACATTTCGGGTGAGTTTTGTTTTGGAGTTTGATAACGGTAAGAAAATTGAATTTCCATTTTGAAGTTATTGTTGTAGTTATATCTTGAATATAGACATTTATCATTGAGTACACGAACAAATTTAATAAGGTAGTAAAGATGGAAATTATTAAACAAAATAAAACAGCACACCGTGCTGCATAAACGAAACCATATACTAAGTTAGAGAGTGTATTGATAAATGAAAATGCTAACGTAGAAGAAATTAAAATGTGGTAACATTTGCTTAAGCAAAAAGCGGACTCATTAGAGGTAACACAATTATTATTTGGATGCTTTAACAGATGAAACTGAATTTAATATTGTAGAAGAATTTTGAGAATGGAATTAAAGTCTAAACCAGTATTAGAGAATATTAAGAGCAAACAAAATAATAACGAAGGTAGTAATTCTGGCAATAATTCTCAATTGGCTGTGTGGGAGAATCCATATAAAACGATTTTCTCACGACTTCCTGAAGTTGAACTTTATAAATTTGGCGGTGAATTAAGAGACTGGTTAACCTCCTGGAATCAGTTTAAAAACATACACGAAAATAAAAATTTAACTAATTGTGATAAATTTCATTACTTAGTTCAGTCGACAAAAATTAAGTCAGAAGCTAGAGAGCTTATTGAATCTTTTCCTAGTACTAATGAAAACTACTCTTTGGCGATAGAAAGCTTAACTGAAAGATATGGATAACAAGAACTATTAATTGATTTTTATGTACGAGAATTGTTAAAAATCATTCTAAATAATACTACTAAAAAGAAACAAGATTCTTTAAGTGGTCTGCATAATAAGCTTTCTACTCAACTTTGGGCTCTAAGTAGTTTAGGTGTAACTACGGATCAGTGCGGCATAATATTATATCCGTTAGTCAAAAGTTCGTTACTGACCCATGTATTGCGATCATTTGAAAGGCAAAGAAAAAATATTGGATCTGAACAGAGTAAATCAACACTTCATGCTATAGTTTCATTTCGAAAGTGCGAAGTACAGTCAGAAGAAAAAATGAAATTAAGTAGATCAGATATATTTCCCTATGAGCACGAAAGAAAGAATTTGGCTGAGCGGACGCTCCCTTCCATCTGCTAATGAATTATTCATTCATGATTCAAACGAAGCATATGTGTTTTGTTTTAAGAATCATACAACTCGCTCTTGTAAAAAGGCGTTTTTCATCCCATTAGAAGAAAAGATCGCAATAATAAAAAAGAAATTATTGTGTAGAGTGTGTTTATCTAAGGGACATATTGCTTTTAGATGTCGAGACCAAATAACGTGTCAGTTGTGTTCTAAAAGACATTTAAAGTTCATGTGCCCAAATATTGGATGCAATATGTCTGATTCACTCAAACAAAATGTGAATGACAAAAATATTAATGAAAAAACAGTTGACTCTTTACATTCTCGTGCAACGAATGAAGTTATGTTACAAACTCTTGTCTTAAATGTACATGACATCAAGAGAGAACGTAAAGCTAGGGCTATCATCGATACTGGGTCACAAAAATCGTATATTTTAAAATCTGCTGCTGAAGAATTGGGTTTTAATTTTCAGAGGGAAGAAGAATTTTTCCATTCCTTATTTGGTGGAATGAAAACAAAGATGTTTAAACACAAGTGTTATAAAATATACTTGAGTAGTCTTGATGATAACTATATTTGTAAATTAGATGCTTTGGATCATAATGTCATTTTTAGTGACATTTTTAGTGTAAAAAATGGTTCTTGGATACATGAATTGAAAACTAAAAAGATATTCTTAACTGGTATTCAAGAAAATGCAGATCTCTTTGAAGTACTTTTGGGTGCAGATGTTGCCAGTAAATTAATTACTGGTTGATGAGCAGAATTAAAGACAGGCTTAGCATTAGAAACCAAGTTAGGTTGGACTTTGGTGGGTAAAGTACCCCGATATGCCAACAGAAAAGATGCAGTTATGAATATCATAACCATGTTAAATCAAGCAGCATTAGAAGCTATGCATTCAGCTGTGTATATCAAAGATTATATGGATTTTGTTGAAAATGTTCCAGACAATAATCAAAGAAATATAACGTTACTAAGAGAACTGGATTTAACATATAAAGAAATACTTCAAGATATTGATAATTATCAAAATGTTCTTAAGATCAGGATTCTAGTAGTCGTAAAAAAACATTGTTACAATTACAAAGGGCTTTAATACAGACACAAAGTCTTGGCGACAAGAAATTGCAAATTGTAGAAGACATTCCAGACATTATCGATAATAAATCTCGTCAACTAGAGCTTGACAGAATGAAACTAGATTTTGGTCGAGAAAATGACAATCAGAATGAAAGCAGTAAAAATGAACAACATGAACATCCAAGAGATCACGAAGCAAAAGATCACGAAGGCAACATTATGTATACCTTTGGGAGAGGATTCCAGTTATGAACGTCATGAGAAAGAGATACCTGTACAGAGCTCTAGTAAAAGTAAAAAGAAGAAGAAAAAGAAACTCAAAAAGTTCCGGAAGTGGTACCTGAATATCTTGAGCTTAATACTGACTCTAATGAAACTGTTCCCGTGTATTGCTGAGGATGAAAAATAAAATCAGTTAAAAGACTGGATTTATAAACTTCTAAACAAACTTTTGAACTCTAAAATATTAATTTCAATTTGCATTCCAATATTTTGAAATATTTCTATTGTTACTTGTATGTTTTTGTTATCTCAAATTGTATGCATTATCATTATTTTACTGTTCTGCAAACTTAAGTTGGGGAGAATGTTGCATCACGATTAAACTGCATGCTGTTTGGTAGCAACAGATGTAAGAGAGCGAGAAGCTGAAATGGTTACTTTTTTTTTAATATGAAAAAAGAAAGAAAAGCATTTGATGTGTTTGTGCTGTACTGTTTTCTTTGATTTAAATATATGTTGTTGATGTTTTCTTCAGCGTTGTCATCTAAGAACAAAACTCCCTACATTCATTTTCACAATCAATCCTAACCGGAACTACACTCTGTGTGCTTTATCATAATCTAGAAAATAAATAAATAACTAGAAAGTTTAAATTTCCACTATCATAAAACTTTACATGCAAGCAGTTACATAAAGTATTGCAAAAATGAAGGAAAGTTATGAGTCACAAATCTTCAGAGTTAAACAGACAGTATGAAGCAATAACACAAGTTTCTTATTTCTTGTTTGAAAAACACATTTATAGTTTGATAAAAATGGCCAATAGACAATATGTAAAGCAGTAGTATAAGTTTCTTTTTTACATTGCTTAAAAATATACATATAATGTGATGAGAATGGAAAAATTGGAATTTTTGTAAGGAATTTTTCCTCCCTCTCAAATCACTTGAATTCAGAAGATTGAATCCAATCTCATTGATTAAGTCATTGTGATGGTTAATCAGTTGGGCACCACTTAAAATATAATAAAAATTATGATGAAATAAGCAAAGTAGTCAATAAAAATACACTAGCATAAGAAGTAATGGATTAAAGAAAAAGTATTATTTTAGAATATTTTTCAAAGCACCAAAAAACCTGTAGTTCTGAAGTTAAAATTCTGCATCATCTGTTATGGATTGAAACTGAGAAATTGCTTGAAGACCAAAAGGCATATTTGAGAATACAGAGTGCCAGAAAACTAGCTGTGTTACTTTATGGTATCGCTTAAATACACTCACGTTTGTGAAAATTGCAACACCAAGAAGGAATCGTCATAATTGAATGCAATTTAATACACAGTTGAGTGGTAGTGGTACAAATAAATGATTAAATGTTCAAAGCAAACAAACAAGAACAAGAAATCAGAATCAGTATTTTGTGTGGCCACCACGTGCCGCAATAAGTCCTGCTACACGACTTGGCATGGAGTCAAACAAAGTTTGAATGTCTGACTGAGGAAGAGCATTCCATATCGTTTGTACGCGTACCCAAAGTTCGTCTGCAGACGCAACAGGACGAGGATCACGAGCAAGACGCCGACCAATGACATCCCACACATGTTCAATTGGCGACATATCCGGGGAACACGCAGGCCAAGGAAGAAGCTGTACCTGCTGCGCTGCAAAGAAGGATTTAACAATCCGAGCAGTATGAGGGCGGGCATTGTCCTGTTGAAATACAGCGCCTGGCAAGCTTTGAAGGAAGGGAACAGCTTCGGGCTGTAGAACTTCACGGATATACCGGTTGCTGTTCAGATTGCCCACAATTCGTAGCAATTGAGATCGTCTATGATATGCTATGGCGCCCCAGACCATAACTCCGGGTGTTCGTCCACTGTGGCGTTCGATAATGCACTCCGGAAGGTGGCGTTCACCGGCATAGCGTCTGACACGAATGCGGCCATCATGGTACCACAAATTAAAGCGGGATTCGTCAGAAAACACGACATGCTGCCAATCAGCACGCCAGTCTCTATGCTGATTGGCCCATTGTAGCCGCAGGCGGCGATGGTCGTGCGTTAAGGGGATTCTGTATAAAGGAGTCCGTGCGCGCAGTCCACAATGCAGCAGACGTCTACGAATTGATGAAGCACACAATGAAACACCTGTAGCTATTGACCACAGTGCTGCCAATTGTCTAGAGGAAGCTGTACGGTCCGTCCGCGCCATGCGGACCAGGTGTCTATCATCGCGAGCTGACATCTCATTTCGGGGTCCACTCCCGGATTTCCGAGTTGTCCGACACTCGTCCGTCCACTGCTTCCAAACGCGCATCACTGTGCTGCTGTTACGCTGCACACGAGAGGCTACTGCACGATACGACAATCCAGCTTCACGAAGGCCGATGATTCTCCCTCGTTCAAACTCTGTAAGTTGTTCAAATATCGCTCTCTTTCGTCGACGAGGCATAAGTACAGATTGAGTTAGCATTTACCACTAGCAGATAACCACCGATAACCATACACGCCTCGCTACAGCCGTCTATTTATTCGGATCCATCAGCCGTTCAGAGGGCGCTGCTCAGCATACGCATGCGCTACGGATTTGCAATTCTAATCATTTGCATATCATGCGCTACTTTGCATTTCCTGAAAATTTCAGCTCACTCGCGTAAGTCCTTCATGGTGTTGCAATTTTCACAAACGTGAGTGTATAAAGACTTCATTATGCTAGTCAGCAATCAGCCAAGAATAGCTGCAAGCATCTTTAACTATACATTTTCATAAATTTATGCTTAGGACCACAATAAAAATCAATATTTTTATTTTATTACTTTCCACATCCATTTCATTAATAGCATATTTCTGAACTAAATTTTTTAAAGAATTTCTAATATTGCATGTGAAAAGATTATACTTTTAAAGGTAATTTGCATGGATTATTTTTCATGAATGAAATTTTGAAGTTTCCCATAAAAATCTATTTTGTATTTTTTCTTAATAGTAATAATTTTTCTGTGTAACAGTGTGTCTTTCATGTCAGCTGTATGGTATGCTTTTTAAAATTATTATTATTTTTCAATTTTTAACAGATATTGTCAGTACTTTGTTCTTTCTTTTGATACACTTGCTTTAAAATTTGAGCATGAATGCATATTGCATGTAAATGGTATGATTGTGAATATATTTTATTAGGAAAATCTATGTATGCATGAGCCAAGTATAATACTAATTAACTGTGAAATTTTTGTTTTTAATTTATATATTATTTTTTGATATAAAAATACCATGAGGAAAAACTGGGGTAATGCATGCATACAGAAAACTTATTTTTATGTCCATGTGTTCTATAGTTTATACTGATTCCTTTTCCTTTGTAATGTTGTAAAGTTCATATTTTAAGTCATTTTAATTCTTTAGAAAGTTAAAAATTTTTATATTTTTTAAATTTTGTTTTCAGAAAAAGCGTCATTACTGGAGATTAGATACAAAGTCAATAATTTTATTCCAAAATGAAACAACAACTAAATATTACAAGGTAATAAATTTTTGTGTTTTAATTAAATGCTAATTTTATGGTAAAATTTGTGTAAATAAAAAAGTTAAAGCAAGACTCAGGATGCTGCTAAAAATACTTTTTATTAACTTTATATCTGTAAAATCTCTATGTGTATAGTATGGTTTTTCAGTTATAGCATTAAGTTTATGTCAGTATGTTTTTCATGATAATAAATATTAATTACTTTTTCATTTGGTTTCATATGAAAATTGTTCATCAGTATTTTCAGGAATGTGTAATGTTGCATAAGCATTATTAAAAAGAGTTATATTTTATTATGTGTTTCATGTAAAAAATACAATTTTCATAGAATTTTATTGAAAGAATTTTGTAATTTTTATATGATCTGTATCTTATTTTTTTTTTTTTTTTTTTTTAATTAGTTTTTTTGGGAAAAGGAATGTTTTTTTTTTGAATGTATGAAAGGATTGGTTTTCCAAATCAGTGAGTTTACAATGAAGCAAATTTAAATTGCTTAGCCTTTTGAACTAGTCTTTGTGTTGTGTGGGAGTGATATCCATTTTTATTTTGTAATTTTGTGACATTAAATAATTTCAAATTTTCCCTTTTATGTAATCAGATATACTTGTGATCGTAAAAGCTCTACATTTTTCAAATTGAAGCGTGTTTTCTTCTAATTATTTTGTTACTACTAATATTGAGTGACCTTGATTGAAGCAGATATTTAAATATGATCTTTTTGGTTTGCATAATTCTAAGGTGCATTTTGTAATTCTAAGGTGTTGCATTGCAGAATTCTAGGGTTAATGCATAATTTTTATTTTATTCAGTGATAAGAATGGAGAACTGAAAAGATGATTTTTGTAATATTATGCTGTTTTGTTTTAAAAAAGGGGAAAAAATGCTAGATAGAAAGGTTGTAAAATTTGTGTTTTGAATGGAAAAGTGCAGTTTGTGATGAAGTTCAAAGCTAGTTAGTGTGGAAATTTAAGTTTTGGAAAGCATGTTCACTCTGGACTACAATCTTCTGAAACAAGGACCTGTCAAAAGAAACTGTGGCTGAAAATCCTTATGATACAGTTCAGGAACTACAAAACTGAATATCCAAAAAAAAAAAAAAAAAAAAAAAAAAATACAGTATGTGATAGTTTGAAAATGACTAGATATGAAAGTTGCTATGATGTACGAGTACCACATACTTTAACACAACAGAATATACTTACTTAATTTTAGCATGTGATTCAAAACTCGAAAAAGAATTAAGAAGCCCTTTGGAGGATGGGATTTGAAAAAGTTGAAAGGATTTGTTAATACTGATCATTTTGTTTGTGGAGACATATGATTATCAGATCATTATTGTACAGTGGGATATCTGTAAACAAAGCAATATTTTATGTAGTTTTTTGCAGCTAAAAGAAATATAAATTTTCTTTTTGTGTTGGACGTGTGCTTAAATATGGAAAAAATTATGAACTGTAGCAGCATACTTGTTTAATCTTTTGAAGTTTCACTTATATACATATATGCATACTCAGCAGTACGTTCCAATAAGGGATATCCACTGAACCAGACATTTTGTCCCTTAAAGAGGTGTCTCTTTTTCAGAGGATATATACTAAAATAATTTAATAAGAAATTCAGGTTGTATCAATCTTTAAATAAATAATATATAAATAAGCTAGTCACAGGTATTTAATTTGAAGTTAATAAGAAATTAAAAGTCTTAATTAAAAAAAAGTTTAATCATCGTAGAAATGTATGAAATGAACAATAGAGTTTTGTACTTATGGAAGTTTCTTGAAAATAATCCGTTACACAGGTTTGTTTGAAAGTCTGCATTGCAGGTGCTTTTTTTTCCATGAGGATTTGTCAGGACTGAGTGTTCGGTGCATATTCTTGGCAAACATCTTTGTGAAACTCCTTAAGTCCTGATCTGGAACAGGGAGCTGAATGCAGCTATGTTCTGTGATTGAGTGTGAGAATAACTGCACTTGAAAGGGATTTAAAATCCTCTTTTATTAAATCAATAATATTTACAACCACTTCCCAATTTGGGACGGATACAGAAAGTAAAAGACCACACTTGGGCCTAAATGAACAATCAGATAAATTTGATACTAAATCTAAATAGAAATTTTATTAAACTTTGCTCACAGAGCAAAATCGCGGAGTTGGCCTCTAACTAAATGGTGCGTAGCAAGAAATACTATGGGGTTGGCCTCTAACTAAATGGTGCATAGCAAGATTTACTAATACTAGCGCATTTGGATTTATTTCAATAAGCAATCATGTAAAAGCACTATGGCTTAGAATTTAACTGCTAGCTGGTCAGGCGAACGTCGAATAGAATGACCGTAATCTGAGACTACAAGCTGTCTCACCCTGAGAGGTTTCTACCTATGGTTTAAATAGTCGTTGGCTCCACTTCAAATTAGCATAAAGCTGAAAACGCGCGCTTTTATTGAAGAGATAGATTTGTTGAGATGAATGAGATAGACAGATTATGAGAAGAGATAGACAGATTTAAATGAAAATAAAACTTTGTTAGTTTAACTAAAACCTTACATACTTCCCGCCAGAATTGTGATAGTTGAACTACTGTGGTCCAAACGGACCATGTTGAAACTTGCAATTCTAAACAAATAGTCAAAATTTAACTCATTCTAAACTTAGGCCAACCCTTACAAAACAATATTTGTTGGCAAAAAACGTTTTACAGATGAAACTTGCTTTGTACATAACTCTTCAACCGTTTTTTTTTTTTTTTGTATATTTTTCATCTAACTCTTACTCCTTCCAGCAAAATCTGGAAGGAAAGGAATTTTAGTAGAACATAATAACAGTAATTTCTCGGTAACATGCTTCATTTTCTTAACCGTGTAAATTCGCACACACACACATTTATCATTCAAGCAAAATTAAATTCTTCTCCCAATGCAACCAGTGTTGGATGAACAGAAAACCGCCATTGCAGGTTTTTCTGTGTTCGGGGGTGTTCAAATCTCCCACCTACGATCGACTAACATTAGTTAGAACTTGACATATGAGACCTCAAAAGATGCCTTATAACCAGCTAAACCTGAGGTTCCCACTAGCTTTATGTCTAACACTTTAAGTGTATTTGGTGGAGAGCCTACAACACTTGCGTTCTAAATTTACTCAAACTTTAACTTTTCATGCATACAATTCACAGTTTGCACATAGAATGCTTCATTTACATTGACATTGCACCTAACGTGCATTGATAGCGTAATACCATTTGTTACATTTTATGAAACTTAACAATTTCATAGCAATCCTGAAATACAAATGTAGGTTAAATTTCTAAGTTTACAGCAAGTGCTTCCTATTCTTTTTTCTCAAAGTACTTTTCAGAAAAATTACATTACACTGAAATAATAGTCCATAGACTAAATCGTGTTCTTCCATTTTCCGACTTTTCATTCTAGAAATTTTACAAATCTTTCGACAAAGCATAATACAAAATCATTTAGTTAACATTTTTTTTTCAGCAATTCATTGCTTTTACAAAACTAATCTATTTACAATGCTTCAGAATCTACTTTCCAAATATTAAGTAATTTTAAATCTTTGCAGAATTACAATTTTAAACAAAAACATTTTTTCAAGATAAGTAATTATTTATAGCCCACTTGGCGTAAAACTCAACCTTGCTTGAGGTAAGATGGACCCTGCAATTTGCAGTACACTCGAAAATTAACTAAACTTTGGAATAAGAAATGCTACTTATCTTCTTGTGGCCAGCCATCCTTTTCTTCGCCCAATCCTTGAAAGTTGGGTAAGTTGAAGTTTGGGCCAGTTTCCTTGCCTTTGGATGTTGGTCATTGCCAGCTTGTTGCTCATCTCTTTTTCTTTTATAATTTTGTCGTTCCATCCTGGGGTACTTCCGCTGGGGAGGAAGGTGATCTGCTGGGCGTTTGCTGGACTGGGCCCTTCGCTCCTGGGCCCTTGTTCGTCGCTTCTCCTAGTTCCTGCTGCATTCGGGACGTTGATCCTCAGCCTGCAACCGCGGCTGCTTGCTTCTCAGGCACCTCTCTAATGTTTCCGCGGTTCTCTTGGCTACTTTGGGCTTTCCTTGCCCATTCTGTTTTGATCTTGTATTACTTGCACCTGCATCGTCCATCTTTCTTTTAAATCCACATTTTTGGTTCTTATTTCTTCTACTTTGTTGAGGGGGAGCTTTCTTTTTCAGTCGTCTCGATGCCATTGTTGCTGGTTCCTGCTGTTTTCGCTGAAGTACATCTTCCGTAAGAATAGGTTGCCTCGGATCCTGGAAAAAATCTTTAAAAATTTCCATTTTATTACGGTTATAAAATTGTTTAATTTGATCAACATTCTCAGTATTAGTATTACTACCGCTTGTGTAACTTCTCGATGATGTAAGGTCCTTCAAAACGTGGAAAAAATTTCCCCACCTTTTCTTCTGCGGTGCTTTATTTTCAAGTTATGCTTAGTACAAGTTATGCTTTATTTTCAATACCACATTGTACTTGACCCCTCTTCTCTTTTGGTCATAATATAATTTTTGTTTCCTTTGGGCCATTTCCACATTTCCTGATGCTTTCCGTATCAAGTTGTTAATGTCACTCATTTTAAATTCTTCTGCCCTTTCCTGGACAAAGAACAGTTTATCTAAGGGTGTTAAAATCTTTCTTCCAAGAAATAATACAGCGGGTGTTTTTTGTGTAGTATCATGTTTGGCAGTTCTAAGGGCAAATGCAAATTCATTTATATGGCTATCCCAGGTAGAGTGGTAATTTTTAACGTAACTTCGAATGATTTTCACCACATTTCTATTAACCCGTTCCGCTATGTTTGACTGCGGACGATACGGGACCATCTTTAGATGACTTATGCCCAGTTTTGCACACATTTCCTCAAAAATATTACTAACGAACTGGGGACCATTATCGGAAATAACTTTTAGGGGGCCCCGTAGGTTAAAATTATTTAGAATTGAATCTACTACAATTTTTGCAGATGTGCGTTTTAACGGAATCAACTCTAACCATTTGCTAAAATGGTCCACTATAACTAAAAGATATCGGCTTTTGTTAACTTTACTTCTAGGATAAGATCCCAATAAATCGATGCCTATTATTTGATTTGGGAATTCAGATTTAATACTATTTAGGAACCCGGCCGGGCGGAAATTAACATAATTATTTAATTGACATGTTGGGCATGACTTGACATACGCCCTAGTAAACTTTTGCAGTTCTGGAAAGAAAACTGCCTCGCGAACTCTTTGGACAGTTTTCCTTATGCCTAAATGGCCCGAAATGGCACAATCGTGCAACTCCTCTAATACATTCAATCTAATGCTAGCTGGGGTAACCAATCTAAATTCGTTATTCTCGTTAGTCATTTTCGTATAAAATAACAGTCCGCCAATTATTTCATAATTTGCGGCCCTATTTCTTATCGGCACAATATCCGGATAACTGAAATTCTCAGGGTCGGCCAAATAATTGTATATATTTTTTAACTCCGGATCTTTTCCTAGTTCGGCTATTACTGTTTTACGAGAATCTAATACTTTGGATGTCAGCATGGCTATTTTAACTGTATTTCCATTTTCATCTAAGTTAATTCTGCTTAAAGCATCTGCCACAACATTTTCTTTTCCCGGCTTATGTTTAATTATTAAATTATATTCTTGTACTTTAAGTGCCCACCTTATTAATCTAGGTGATAAATTTTTCCCAGAGTAGAGTCCAGTGACCGCCGCATGGTCCGTATATACAGTTACTGGAGAACTTCCAAAGAACACACGAAATTTCTGTATAGCTGATAACACTGCAAGAGTTTCCCTTTCCGTGGCCGAATAGTTTCTCTGGCTTTCATTTAATGTTCGACTGAAAAAGGCGACGGGTTGACCATTTTGGGAAAGCACTGCGCCAATCGCGAAATCTGAACCGTCCGCTGAAATCTCTAATCCTTTATCCCACTCTGGAAATTTTAAGACAGGAGCCTGAGTCAATGCGTCTTTCAGTTTTTGAAACGCCAAGTTGGCTTCTGCTGACCACGAAAACCTAGCTTTCTTTACCTTCAACTTTAGCAGCGGCTCAGCTATTTTTGCAAAGTCTTTAATGAAGGACCAATAGTATGAACACATTCCAAGAAACGACGATAATTTCTTCGCTGTTTTAGGAACAGGATAATTTTTAATAGCTGTTATTTTTGATTGATCCGTTTCGATTCCCTTTTGGGAAATTTTAAATCCTAAATAGCGTAACTCTTTTGCGGCAAATTTACATTTAGACGCATTTATCTTTAAACCAGCTTCATTTAACAATGAAAACACTTTTCTTAAAGCTTGTAAGTGTTGTTCTAGATTACTACTTGTAATTATAATATCGTCTAAATATATGAACGTGCTTTTACCCAAGGACTGGTCTTAAGACTATGTCCATACATCTTTGGAACGTTGCCGGCGTGCCCAATAAACCAAAAGGCATTCTAAGAAATGCGTACGTGCCAGACTTGGTTATGAACGTGGTTTTCTGGACGTCTTCGTGTTTTACCCCTATCTGAAAATAGCCACTCGTAAGATCTAATGTGGTAATGTATTTTGTAGAGGAAATATTTTGAATTATCTCTTTATCGGCAGAGGATATACGAGATATTTTGTGATGGAATTTAACTTGCGATAATCTATAGCAAAACGCCACTGCTTCGGGTGCGTAATCGGATAATCGTTATTTTTCTTGCATAGAACTACTGGGCTAGCATAACTGCTAGAAATTGGCGTGATGGTTTTACTTTTTAACATCTCTTTAATATGGTATTCAATTATTTCCTCTTTAACTTTGTTGTATCGATATGGCTTTTGCCTAGCTGGCTGAGCATCCCCCGTTTCAATATTATGATTTACTACCTGTGTGAAACCCGGTACGTCGCTAAATAATCTTGAAAACTCACTTACCACGCACTGCAATTTTTCTTGTTCTTCTGTCAGTAAGTGCTGCAAGTCGAGCTGCGGGGGCTTATCATTTTTGATTTCAGCTGGCTTCATATTTATCGTTAACTCTCCCAATTTGAAATCTATTTTCGCTTCTGCCAAACTAAAAAAATCCACACCCAGAATAATACATGTTTGCAGGTTTTGCACAATATAAAATAAAATTTTTACCTGCTCGTCGTTGATACGGACGAACAAGAACACTTTCCCTAAAGAGCTACAAAAATGCATAAATTAGCATAAAGCTGAAAACGCGCGCTTCTTCTAACGGAAATTTGAATATGAGAAGAGATAGAAAGATTTAAATTAAATAAAACTTTGTTAGTTTAACTAAAACCTTACAGATTTTCAAATCACCAATAGTAAGTCCTTCATTGTCATCAAAAGTTATAATGAATTTTTTTAATTGGGTGGTGTATTTTAAGCCATATGTATTGTTTTTTTATGCCATTCTTTTTATCTGGCACTTCTTTGTCTTTCTCTGCTTTCCAAGCTATTTTTTGTTAAAGCTCACATCATCAACTATAGTTGAAATATAAGATTTTATGTCTTCATTAGTGTCTTCAGTACACAAGTTTTCAGAGGTTTTTAAATACACTTCTCGACATTGAAAATGTAACACCAAGAAGGAGTGGTCAGAAAGTGATGAAATTTGGAAAAAAGACAGAGACAGCCAGCAGCAATAAGTGATCTTTATTTCAAAATGATAGTCAGAATACAGAGCGAGAATAGCGTCAGCTCAGTAGGATGTAGGACCACCGCGGACAGTGATGCACGAAGAAACACTTTTAGGCATAGAGTCAATAAGAGTGTGGATAGTGTCCTGAGGGATGGCTCTCCATTCACTTTCAACCATTTGCCACAGTTCGTCTCCTTAACAAGGCACGGGCAGAGTCTGCAAACAGCATCCAATCACATCCCACACATGTTCGATTGGTGACAGGTCAGGAGAGTACTGTGGCCAGGGAACCATCTGTATACCTTCCAGAGCATGTTGGCAGATGCGAGCACTGTGTGGTCGGACGTTATCCTGCTGACAAATTGCATTAGGCAGCCCTTGAAGATAGGGGATTGCCACTGGCCACAGTACATTATCCAGGTATCGTTGGACCATCATAGTGCCCTGAATACGAACTATAAGTGACCTGGAATCGTAGGCAATAGTGCCCCAAACCATTATGCCCTGTTGTCGTGCAGTGGGGCATTCCACAGTTACTGTCGGATTAGATCTGTCTCCACATCGACGCCACACACGTATGCGGTGATTGTTACTGGATAAACAGAAACATGACTCATCTGAGAACACGACGTTTTGCCATTCTGTCATCCATATCACTCCAGTCCGGCACCATTCTAAACGTTGGCGTCTATGCTGTGAAGTCAATGGCAATTTTTTTAACGGAAGGCGTGAGTGCAGGCCGCGTTTAACCAATCGCTGGGAACATCCATGGTATCTTGCACGTGCTGGGGAATCGCTGTACAAGTGACTTGTGGGACCGCCACAGCTTGTCAATGGATGCATCGATCCATGCGTGCTGATGTCACTCTACGATGCACCGTGCTTGCATCCATGTGGGTATTAGCTGCGATTTGACATAAGGACTAACCCGCTCTTCTCAGTTCGATCACCATACTCCTCGCAAAATCGTCTATCTGCTGGAAGTGTCTTCAACCTGGCATTCTCTCTTGATTCATTGATGGTGGCCTGGCATTCTCTCCTATTACACATATCCTCCGGGATAGAAACTGGCTTTCTTCGATAATTCGTCTGGCAGAAATAACGACACGAATATTGCCCATTCTGCATGTTCCTTCTTGTATATCTTACTTCACATGCGTCGAAGAGCTGCGCATTTCACATAATTCGCATAACTCAGTGACATCATTCGCATAACTCAGTGATGTGCATCTAAAATTTGCATAAATTTCTGACCACTCCTTCTTGGTGTTGCATTTTCAATGTCGAGCAGTGTATTCTTGCATTTGAACCTGCCACTGATTTTGGGAAGTTCAAATAATTAATTTTCATTGAGGGTACCTGAAACTGAAATTTTAAAACATTCTTTCATGAAATAGTGCTGAATACAACTTTGTGATATGGATTTACAGCTTTTGTTATGTTAATGGCATTCAATACATTGACATATTTTGCAAGCTGATTGCTGTTTCTGCAAGCAGCTTGTCAAAGAACTTGCCACAAAAATAGTTTTCTGTTATGAACCTTGAAGCTTCTAATTATACCTTGGTCCAAAGGTTGTAATACTGATGTTGCAGTAGGTGGGAAAAACATTAATTTCACTGATTTCAGTTTTACATATTGTGTATGAGCAGGTGAATTGTCAAGAAATAGCTGAATCTATTTTTTCTAGACATTGTTTCATCGAGGGCAATCAACCATGCTTTGTGCCATCCATGACTTTTTATTGTAACGCCAGTGGACTTATAAAGCTTTTGTTTGTTTGTTTTAAAGTTTTTAAGCATTGTGTGTTTGAAATTCAGTTGTTTTTACTATTTTTGGCCTTTGCAATTACAAATGGTTGCTCAAATTCTCCATCCATACTGCAATAAAACATCACAGTGAGGTGTTCCGTAGAGCTTTTCTACTTTGAAGCACAGAGTTTTATTAGGGAAAATTCGATAAAATAATTGTTTTGTCTGCATTGCAGATGTTTAGAGCCTCGTATCCTTCACAAATTTCATTTAGTTTTTTTTTTTTTTTTTTATTTCAGTCTTA
>KK114401.1:81355-106080 GCA_000611955.2 Stegodyphus mimosarum
TTCCTCTTATTTCAAAAATTTCATTTAGTTTTTTTTTTTTTTTTTAATTCAGTCTTACATATTGTATATATGCTGATTTTTTTCCACCAGAAATAGTCTTAAAAGTAATGCTATGTCTTTGCTTAAATTTGTATAATCAACTATTTGATGATTTGAAGTTTTGTAGTGTCAGACATCTCAGAACTTCTTTTGCCTTTTCTTGCAGTAATACTCCTTACAGAAATATTGTTTGCCGTTACAGAACTAAACCAATGGAACACTACTGTATCAATTTCACATTCTTCAGTTTTTAATAGTCTTAAAAGTAATGCTATGTCTTTGCTTAAATTTGTATAATCAACTATTTGATGATTTGAAGTTTTGTAGTGTCAGACATCTCAGAACTTCTTTTGCCTTTTCTTGCAGTAATACTCCTTACAGAAATATTGTTTGCCGTTACAGAACTAAACCAATGGAACACTACTGTATCAATTTCACATTCTTCAGTTTTTCTAAATTTTAGTCTTGAAATGTTCATTTAAATTAGTAATTCATAAGGTTTTTATTTCTTCTCTATCCTTTAGAGTGATGTACTTGGTTTTTATTCAAAATTTCTGCCATAAATTTCTCAAACTAAGCTTTTTCAATTTCTGCTCTATGAATTACATCAACTTTTTGTTTAAATGTTAATCCTTTCCTCTTTTAAGCCATTCTAGATAAACTATGTAAAAATATCGCACAAGTACAAAATTTCATTACTTTTGCCTCCTAATTCTAGCAAGAATTAAAATTGATGGAAACTATCCAATTTGTAAGAACCCTTTGCCTTAGCAAATGGTCCAATAATCTTACCCCTTTTCTTTCCCATTTGTTTCGGTCTTGGATTGTCTTACAACTTGCTGTGTTGTCTTCTCCCTACTGACAACTGTAGCAAGAATAACTAGATTTTGAATTCTATTAATGTGAAATATCCTTTTGTTTGCTCCATAACTTGCTTTTTCCCAATGTATTATTCTCCTTTTCCCCCACTGAGGGGAAAAATTACTAACAAGTAGTATTTTTGTTTTTGTTTCTCTTCGTGTATCTAATTTTTAAAACATTTTTTAGTCTATTAAATAGTTTTCCTTAATAAGAGTAAATATTATTAAAGTCCCTATTCAAAGGGACCGGGACTAACAGAATTGTCTCTTAGATAGAGGTGTCCCTTATAGGAGGCACTGCTGTGTGTGTGTGTATATATATATATATATATTCTTAATAAAAGTAGGTAAAAGTAAATTAAAAAGCCTATGATTTGTGCTAAAGCTGCAAAGTAATACACCAATAATTCATATTAAGAAAACTTTACATATACGATCTCCAAGGAACAGAAATTCAGTTTAAAACCATGAATGAAAATTTTTGGTAAGTATTTTAATTAGCATTTTAAATTAGTATTTTCTATACCTCCTTTGCTTTAAAAACATAAAAATCTGCACAAAAAAATCTTTAACTGCAAAAACACCAAAATCAAAAGTAAAATTTAAGTATTGAAAAAGTAGCTATATATAATATACCTTCATATATTGATTATTTCTGGGCTAAAAGCAGTAGTTCTCATCTGTGGTATGCGTTCCCCTGAGGTTATGTGAAAAAAAAATATTAATGGCAGAAAGTAATAAAGTATTGCAAGAAATGCTAATAAAAAGGAAGGTATTTACTAAGTCCGAATTTGTCATTAAAGCAAAAGTAACCAACTAAGAGGATTTCTAATATGATCAATACTGACATATAACAGCAACAGATAATTATGCATTGCATTTATATACATTAGCAAACTATAATTATTGGTAATTATCTCCACCCAGAGTTGTCATATTACTCAATTCCTTACACATTGCGTGCAACCATTCCTATTGCCACTTTATCATTACATATTGCATGGAACAGTTGAGAATCAGCCATACTTTTAGTATTCAGCAAATCATGAAATCAGTTATGAAGTTCTCTTTCTTTATAACTGTGACATTCTAATCAGTTTGAGTATAAAGCTTTGTTTCAAATTATCTTCTGTTCTTTTAAGTTGTTGAAGTGTAAAGTGTTTTTCATATAAAAATGGGTAAATTGTTAAAATGTTTATCTTTGCATAGAACTGAAATTGTCCTAGATAATTGATTTGGTGTCTACACCTAGCACTTTTATTAGGCAAAATTGCTCATTTCAATTAACCCCTTACTCGTTGCAAAATTTTGATAAAATTTATTCAAAAATCATTAGTTTTTTAATGTTTATGAAATTTAAAATAAATTGATATATAAAAAACTATATTTTTCGTTAAATTTAACGGTTTTTTTAAACATGTAAAATCTTTTATACCTTATTTTACTTTATACTTGGCTTTCCTCTTACACCCAAGCTAGGCAGAGAAGCTTCAATGCAGGCCTTTAAGATTATATGTAAATTTTGGAGTGAGAAAAATCACATACTTTTAAATAACGCACACTGTTATCTCCAAATAGTAATGCTTTTATTCAACATCAATAATAGCTATAATAGTTTTTCAAAAATTTAATAATTTCTCTGGGTATGGTAAAGTTTGAAACATGGTATTGCACAATCCTACATTGCAATCTTTACAATAATACCTCGTTTCTCTCCTAATTCGTTTCCATTTACATTCTTATTTGATGAACACACTTTACATTCTCTTGAAGGGTTTTCTTTTTTTTCCGTAGGTGGTATAGGTTCCAAATAATGCCGTTCAAATAAACGATTTGATGGCGCTTCACTCGGTGGACAACCTCATCCTGAAAAATTGATAAAAGTGTGATATTTGTCAATTATTTCATCGATTAAATCAAGTTTAAACTTTAAATGTGACATTTTTCCACCTACTTTTTTATAAACTTGAAAAGCGTTGAAAACGGCTTGGTCTAAAAGGTGAAAGAATTTTTTTTTATAATATTTTTTCCCACCATTTTTTCCTACTTTATAACTAGAAAGGTATTGATCTACAAGATCCAAACCTACCATTGTTTTACTGTAGTCAATTATTACCTTTGGTTTTGTTTTCAGTTTTTTACTTTGTGTCCTTACTTCAACAGTTTCAGAATCATGAAAAGATGATAACATTGTTACTTCCTTTTTGTCCTTCCATTTGAGAGCGAAGATTTTGCCACGTCTAAATGATATAACTTCGTCAGTTTCAATTTTTTATTTTTCAATGCTAAAGGTAAATCCTTTTTGTTTTGTGTAACAGTTCCAACCACATCTGTTTCATAAGTCAAAAGGATATCACATAATTCTGGTGAAGTGTAATAATTATCTAAGGTGATGCAGTATCCTTCTTTCAATAATGGCATTATCAGAGTCATAACAACTTGTGAAGGTACCGGCAGTGATCGGAATTTAGGATGAAACAAGGAACCTTTCCCGGTATATATGATAAATAACCAAATATAACCAGAACTAGATTCGCATAGCATATATGTTTTGATACCAGATTTTGCTTTTTTCAAGGGTATGTATTGGTGCCAGGATAAACGCCCTTTGTACAACATCAGCATTTCATCTATGGTAATATATCTTTCTGGAGTAATTGTGTTTTGATATACTTTATTCAGATGCTCGCAGATAGGCCAAATTTTGTAGATTTCAGGTTAGGATGGTTTTCTGGATCATGAGCATCATTGTTCACAAAATGCAAGTATTTTTTGATTTCACAGTATCGATTATATGTCATAATCTTACGGAAAAAAGGAGTTTCTATTGATGCTTTCTTAGACCAATACATGCTTCCTTCAGGTTTTTTTATAATACCTTCTAAAACTGAAAGCGCAAGAAACAAATGAATTTCATGTGAAGATACAGATTTCCATTCTCTTCTACCTTTCAAGTTCCTTTTACCAACAACATTACCTGATTGCTCAGCATAACGATTAGTCTCTTTTACAATTATGTCCACTATGTCATCATTTATAAAATGTTCATAATATTGTAAAACGCCTGCACTGGCTTGAAATGAAACATTAACTTTAGGCAATAATTTGAACTGAATATGTGGAGGACAAATATCTGGAACATCCGGTATAATTTGGTTCCATTGGCACCCTGGTAAAAGTTGCACGGGATCGTCACTATCTTCTGAATCCGATACTTCAGAATCAAAAGCATCTGAAAAGAAGCTGCCTTCTGAATCATTTCCTGATTCTTCAAGGCTTAAATCTTCTTTTTCACTTGAACTACTCATTTTACAAGCATTAAACATGAAAAAGCGATGAGCACTAAAACTGCATCTTTTCAAAATATATTCTAACGGAAGAAATATTCTGAATATGCATACTACTGTTATCTAATTAACTTACAAGTACGGTGCTGCCATCTGTGAGCTGTCTGTGTGAATAGAATTGATGCAGGCACGATAAAAATTGGTATTCCCTTGACTTCTTATTGAAAAAGCAGAGCCCGTGTGAGATACGGGCGCGACAAAATTTATTCGTGTTGGTTGCTCGTATGAGACACGGGCGCTATGAGTAAGGGGTTAAGCTCAAAATATCGCAATGATAAATAGCTTCAGAGACTTGTATTAGTATCGGATAGTTTCTCAAGAATAAATAAACTTAATTAAGAATTACAGAATAGTTCCACAATTGTTTTCAAAGTTTCTGATAAAACTGATTCAGAGGTAAAAAGGTATATTTTTATATATTCAGTTTTGAAAACTTATGGGCCAAAGTATTTTACAATTTTATGTCTAAAAAAGGGTTTCAACTTATAAATAAAACTTGTAGTCCCTTGTAATCTATTTAGGTGGTATCAACCACTGTAATCTATTTTAGTGGGTTATTTATAGACTATAATACCCATCTGACTAGATTAGAATAGTCGTTTAAACATTGCTTTTCCAAACAAAGAGAGGCCAACTGGATTTCAAATCCTTTTAATGAAGATCTCTTTAATTTAGCCTCAAAATTGTTATTTTCTGGATAAAGAACAGCAAGTAGATAGCATTTTATGATCTTATTCATTGCAGTTTATTAAATTTTTTATTTTAAAATATGCAGTATTAAGATATTTTGCGGAAATACTGAAAGGGGTGGAGGTTCATAGGTTCTGAAGGGGGAAGTTAAAAGTATTGTGTAATTAGAACATTTTATTTACCTCTTCACCATTTGCTGTAAAATGGACTTGATTTGAAAAGCATTGTTAGTAGCTTTGAACAATTTTAATAATTCAGGTAATATCAAAAAATGAGCTGTTGTATTGGGGTTCAAAGCTACTTGAAGACACTTTTCAAATCAGCAAGTCTATCTCAGGTAAATGGTGAAGTGGTGAAGGAGTGCATGAAAGAGAAAAGGTTGGGAACCAGTGGCTTAAGGCATAAAACGTTTTATGAAATTATTTTAAGAATAGTTTTCTGGATGATTTTATAAATATTTAATTGAAATTTGTGGACTCTATTATTAATGCTGTTACATTCTATTGTATTTTATTTTAGTATTTTTTTATTTATATATGCATATATTTTTCGAAATTTATGCATTTAAACTGTGTATTTGAATTTCATTAATGTAAAGAAAATATGTATTTTAACAATAAATTCTGCTTAATGATGGATGTCAAATAATACCTGTTAACAATTAGTAAAGACCAGATAGATGTCTTTACTCATTACCAATTGAACTGAATTGAAATTTTACAAAGTTAAACATCCCTCTCTTACATATTATATATTGTTTAATAAAATATAAAACTATAAATTTTTTTGATTAAATTTCATTTGAAAGTTTGATGTTTTAGACTTTAAGAACTGAAGAGCAGATAATTTTTTTTAAAATTCTTTTAATTTAAATATGTTAAGAATGTATAAATTATGAATATTCTGTGCTTCAGAAAGTCTGTTAAATAGAAGCTATGATTTTATAAGTACTTTGTTTTTTTCACGTTTATATGTATAAAATTTTTTTTTAGTAATCCACTTAATTTATTAGAAGCTACAATTTTGTGACCCTTTTTTGCATACATACATATATATATATGAGAATTTTATAATATACAGTTCCAATATTCATTATAGGAAATACCATTATCTGAAATCCTTTCTGTTGAAGCTACCAAACCACAAGTGAGTTCACAATCTGGACAGAGTTATTGCTTTGAATTGAGGACTGCTAATGTGGATTATTATATTGGTGAAGATCCTGATATATCAAGAGGTTGGGAAGTAGCAATTCGTCAGGCTTTGATGCCTGTTACAGCGACCACAACTATAACTCTCATCAAAGACGTGGGAGGTATAACTTTTTTCAGTTAAATTTCATTTAGTATTTACTTATTATCTTCCAAAAGATGTATATGGTTATCCTCATGATTTCTGAAATTAACTGTTTCATAAGAAAAATAATAAATAAAATTAATATGACAGACATAGTTATGCAAAACTCTAGTTTGCCAGCATTTTTACCAGTAACTTATCTTTTTCAATGAGCTGAGAATATTTTTATAGTACTGAATATTTCAGTCTAATACATACTGTATTATTTTCAGGGTGATGTACTCTGTAGTTGGCATAGATATATGCTGGTGCAGAAGCATACGAGAGATTAATTGTTCATTTGTACTTCACGCCTGAAATGCATATACAAATATTTTAAGTAAAATTAATTACACATTCATTAGTACCTTTACTCTGTAGTTACATTTGATGACATAAATATTGAGGTAGAGCTATAAAAAACGTGATAATCATGTAGCATGTTCTACTATCAATCCACTGCTTTTACAGTCTACTGCTTTTAGTTAGCTATTTATGTTTTAGATGGCAGCCCTAAAATTGTTTGTTGTTTTAATAATTTTTTCTTCCGCCATTATCACATGATTAAATATTGAGAATGGTGTTTTAGTGGTATCATCTGAGTAATAATTAACTAACTATAAGCAATAGATCACATGCTACGTGATTACCAAAATGTTTTATGCCCCTTATTATGCACACATGCAACAACAACAGCAGCAACAAAAGAGAGATGATTATTCTCAAAACAGTAAATTTCTAGTAAATTAAAAATTTTTTTCTTGCTAACTTTATTATTTTTCATATTGTTTACTTTCTTATGCGAAGTAAAGGAAGTATTGTAATCACGAAAAACTCTGGTTACCATTTATTAGTGAAGTATAGTAATTAGTATTTATTATTTTAACGAAAATATCCATTTTGACTGCTGTCAAATGCAATTTAACGATGTTTTTGCGTGAATCTGTACGTAAGGACAGAATAAAGGACTCTTTTTCCCAAAACAAGTTAAAACTAATTTAAAATGGATTCAGAAGAGATTGTATCATGGCATCTGTACGTAAGTATATATCTCGCATAACTAAAAAAGGAGTAGCCTCAAAATGTTGAAATTTTTTATCTAGGACTGCGACAGCATGTAGCTGTGCACCTCCCTTTCTGGTGGCAATCGGCTGCACCAAAAGTATATAAATATATATACTCACTCTCTTACCTGGCTCATTGAACTTGGGTTTTTTATTCTTATAAGTTGGTAAATTGTGTATTTTTTGCTTTAAAAGTGATTGAATTATGTTTTTCTCATCTTCTGGTTAAGGTTTTTATGCCTTTAATTATTTTCCATGCAACAGTTGTAGAATTTTAAGCAATTTAAGAGTTGTTTAAGTGCGGCTAAGCAGAATAGTGGATTTGTTGCCAATCTAGAGAAACTGAGCTTCGCAACAACAAAGATAACGCCTTCTTTTATTATTGCAAATTAAATCATGCTTAATCCATTCTGGAATTAGCATTTAACTTATTAAATTATCACATATGTTGACTTAGGATAGTGTTCCCCTATTAAGTCAGTTTCTATGGCTTCAGTGTCTTTTTGCTGAGTGAGACCAAAAGTAAACTTTTAGTTTTGTGCACCGAAAAATCTGCCTTCTTGCCCACTGGCCGAATGGCTTGTTTTTTCATGTAAACTCTTATTTTAATTGTAAAAATTGTTCTTTAAATTGTTTTAACTATATTTGTTTTATATTTTTCTATATTTTTCAATTTTTAATGAAGATATTTTGAGGTTTCATGTATTTTTGCCTTGTTGCAAAGGGAGAACTGAATTAATTGAATGAAAATTATATCTCTAATGCAATTCAAGGAAATATGTTTAAATGAAATACGGGAAAAAATCTGTATAATTTAATATCTGACGGAAGGAAGTCATGTGGTGTATACATCAGATTTTTTTAAAAAGCTATCACAGTTGAATCTAAGTAATTGAGGTACAACATTTTTAATAGTTGTACATTTTCTGTCAATTTTTTAAACATGTTATAAGAAAATGATAATTGTTTGTTGTTGCAGCTTAATTCTACCTTCTGAGGCAAATTTTAAACAATTTTTATTGTAGCAAGATGGTGTTTTTCTCTATTAAGAAATAAAAAAAAATAATTTAGGAACAGGGGAATTTGTGAATTACTAAGGTGGCTTAGTTCTTTGATTTTAAGATGCAATCTTAATGTAAATACTGTCAGTAAGAGGGTGGAGTCTTTTATTATGAATAAATAAAATATATTAAACAAAACATTCTGATACAGTAGGAAAAAAATAATTATCATCTTTGATTTAGTAATGACAATAATATATTTATTAAGCTTAATGTTTTGGAATTATTCAGAGTTATTTTGAAAATTTGGAATTCTTAGACACCATCTTTTCTAAAAGACACCTCATTTAACCTTTTCATATGCAGTAAAAGATGCTTTAAAATGGAAGAAATGTGGTAATAATCAAATACAAAAACTTATCATTACTGTTTTTTAAATTATCTTCATCATTTTTAATCATTTTAAGTAAATTATCAATCTGATGAAATTTTTGTATATACTTATTTGCATATATTAAACTACTAATGAATAATTCGAATTTTAACTGAATAGCAATTCATAGTCTTTCCTGCTAGGCATGTCAGCCACTGAACTGCGCTCACAGAATGGTGCAGTAACAGGAGGCACTCTTAGGAACACTGGCACTAACAGGATGCACTTGTGGGGATGGGCAATTTGTACTTCTAAGTATAAATTTTTTGAGGGGTTAGAAATTTATAAACTAAGCTTATGCTCAAGTTGTTCCAATTTTTGGTACATTATGAAAGGAGCACTCAGGTAGTTATCAGAATTAATTTCAAAACTTATTATTTTCCTTAAAAATTTCATAAAATAATCAATTTTAGAGTAGTATAATTTTTGAAGTGACTTAAATATATATAGAATGAATATTCAAACAGTCTCAGGCTTTATTTAATACAGGGCATTAATAAAAATGAAAATTATTAAAACTCTCTTTCATAAGAAACCAGCAAACTTTAAACTTACTTTAATATATATGAACAAACTAATATGTCCATGTTGGAATTGCTGTAACTATTACTTTCCAGTTCTGCAAAAATATCATACTTGTCATCAGTGTCAAAAAAGACTCATTTTTCATTCCTGTAGAGGCTTCTTCTGTTAATACAATTTTCATTTTTCTGTGTAGATGAAAAAAATACTTAGCTAAATGATATAAAATATCTTTTTTAATGCTAGAAAAAATATAAGGGGAATAAATAAAACCTCTGAAGTGACAAAACATTACCCTGCTATATCCCCCCCCCCATAAAAACACATTCTAAAGCATCTCAAATGAATCTCACTCTCATTCTGGAACAAAATACCTAAACTAAAAGTCATTGGAAAGGAATGAAGGTCAAAATACTTCACTTTCGATAAATTTTGTTGTAACAGACATATAGCTGCATCTGTTGGCAACGAAAAATATTAGTTAAATGTTGTATATGAAAATTGGGCCACAGAATGAATTTAAATGATGTTTCATATGTGACACACCAGGCATGAGATAACTTATGTTTCTGATGTGTTTATGACGTGTCCAGCACAAAAGGGTTAAGAAACTGAGCATCTAGCTAAATTATAATATGCACGGGAAGGTAGAAAGTAAGAAGTTATTGTTTTAATTTTGAAGTTCCATTAAATATATGAGTTGAGAGTTGATAGGCTGTGCTTTATCAAGCGCGTACTTTAATTATGAATACTTTTAAATACAGCAGAAGAAATTTAATATTTTTAATGAAATAAAATTGTAAAAACTGAAATTATGACATTAGTATTATTATGTTTATTAGCACATCACCATGATGATAATGGCAAGACAGAAAATGTTGACCAGAATATTGTAAGCACTTTTCATAAAATTTCTTGTAACTATTATTAATATCTTTCTATATGTTGAAATATTTTTATTAGATCATTATTTGTGTATATACTATAATTTCTCTTAACCAGCAAAAAATTTCTGTTTTCACCAGTTCTGGATAAAGAGATTTTTTCCAGATAATTGAATATATATTTCTATAACTTACCTGATCATGTTTTATGTACATATTCGTTGCAGCATGCGGAGTCCATTGGCTGTATTTTTCGACCATTGTTCACTATTAAATGAATAATATAAAAATCATGCAGAATATTTAAAATTAAACATGGAAAAATGATTTTATATTTCACAAAAGTAATATTTTACATTTACCATATATTGTCACAAATATAAATTACAAATTTCTTAGAGTCACCACATATAACTTAAAATCATGTTCAAAGAAAATTAATATTCTTTGAACATGTAACTAAATCCAAGATGTTGAGCACAGGTGTCTAACACATTTTAAAGCTCAGAATATCTTTGTCAGACAAGATCACAGACCATAATTTATGCCAGCAGTGCTTGTAAAGATGTCCTTTCCAAATAAAAGTCAAAGTAAATATGCCATCTCTCAATGTGAATTGTTTCTGAAAGTCATGGACGCTACATTCAAAATACAGACATTGACACATAAAAAGAGATTGGTAGTTCCATTTTTATGTTCTGGATAATTAAATGTTTTGTGCACCGAAAAAGGTTTGTTATGTTGGATGGCAGAAACATAAAACATATGTTTTCCACTTTTAAATGTTCAGATTTTTAGCCCATTACATATCTTTTTATCTCATAAGTGTAAATTTTGTATTTAAAATGCCATTATTTTGATATTGCTGATTAACTTGGTGCTGGTTTTGAGAGATTTTACTGCACATAGATATACATATAGTGCAGGGGTTCTCAACCAGGGGGAATTCACCCTCCGAGATAATTTCTTAGTTTCAGGGAAAATGTGGTTATCCCCTTTTTTTACTTCCTTATACGAAGTAAAAAGGAACTATAGTAATCGCGAGAAATTTCGAGTATCATATTTCAACGAAAATATCTATTTTGACGGCTATTGAATGCAATTTAACGAGGTTTTTCAGTGACATTCGTATGTAAGAAAAGAATAAAGGACTCTTTTTCCAAAATAATAATAATAATTATAAAACTGATTTAAAATGGATTCTGAAGAGATTTTTTCATGGCATCTCTGTGTACGTACATACCTATGTATGTATTTTGCATAACTCAAAAACGAGTAGCCTCAGAACGTTGAAATTTTGTATATAGGACTGCTATAAGATGTAGATGTGCACCTCGTGTTTTGGTTGCAATTGGCCGCTCCAAAGGTATATAAATTTATGTATATATATATATTCACTCTGTTACTCTGCTCAGTGAGCTCAGGTTTTTTATTCTTATATGTTGGTAAATTGTGCTTTTTTTTGCTTTAAAAATGATTGAATTATGTTGTTCTTATCTGCCAGTTAAGGTTTTTATGCCTTTAGTAAATCTGCATGCAAGATTTGTAGAATTATCTACAATTTAAAAGTTTTTTAAGTGCGGCTAAGCCTAATAATTTTTCTCTTGGCTGACATATTTGTTTACATTTGAAACCTAGGAGAATATTGGATTTGTTGACAGTCTAGAGAAACTAAGCTTTGCAACAACAAAGATAATGCCTTCTTTTATTATTGCAAATTAAATCATGCTTAATCCACTCTGGAATTTATTCGAGGAAATAAGTGTTTAAGATTTACTTCGTAATTTTTAATATAGATATTTTCAGTTTTTATGGATTTTTGCCTTGTTTCAAAGTGAGAACTGAACTAATTGGATGAGAAATACTGAATCGTCTGCGAAAAACTGTTTCTTCCCTTTTTTTTATTATTGGCTTATCCTTAATTATTACTTATTTTTACTCTCTAAATTATTTCTGCGTTTTGATATTGAGTTACAGATGTGAAAAATTGCTACAGAAAATGTTCACGGCTGCTCTAAGATTAAAGCTTATAATTGTCCTTTTGTCTTGATCAATATATCATATTGAGTCTCATTGTTGTATTGATGTCACAGTCGATCCATCATATCGAATCACCATTGTGCTGACTTAATATGCATCTTATATGAGCTATGTCAGGTTTTATCGTAATGCTCACTGAAGCCATAAATACATGCATATGATTTTTGTGTTTAGTTTTATTAAAAACTGTTGTGATAAATATACTTACAATGTTCTTCTGAAGTATACAAAAATAATGAATGTTTCTTGAGGAAGGAAGGTTTAATTTTCTCTTAAGTACCTGGTTTGGTTATTCAGAAATCTGTCTGTTGGTGATATCCAATTCAATTGGAAAATGAATTTGCTTCTTGTTTAATTTTCTGTTAAGTACTTGGTTTGGTTGTTCAGAAATCTGTCTGCTGGTGATATCCAATTCAATTGGAAAATGAATTTGCTTCTTGTCAGTCCATGGATTTTGGATGAGGAAATTTTTTTTATACCTTGAGTAGATGTATCATGTCACTTCATTTCAAGATTGTGAGAAGAAAGTAAGCTGTAAAAATTTAAAGAGCTCAGCAAAGTAATGCTGACTGTTTTATTAGTATTTGCCACCAATATGCTAAGTTTGTCCACTGCCACACTGAATGTGATCTTGTGTGAAAAACCTATAATATTATTTGTTACCAAAATAAATTTCACCATTAAAAACTGGCTCAGCAAAATGTGCTACAAAGTTTACCTTATTAGGTCAGGGAAAGTAAGATGGGAAAATGTAACTTAACTTTTTTTTTTTTTTTCTTGTGTGTAATTGTAACTTATATATTATTTTTATATGGATAATATCTGTTTAAGCTGGAGAATGCTGAAGTGTCATGATCAAGGTAATATGAGTATTAAACTATGTGTTATTGTGAGAAAAATTAACCTTTAACAGAATGAATACAAAATCCTTTAACATAATTTTAGAGCTGCATCTTGAAAATTCTGAAACTAAAGTGTAATAAGAGTGATATTATAAGCACAGTGAAAAGTGTATTTGTAGAAGATGCAGAGAGATTGTAAAGAACGTGTATGAAAAACTTTGTGTTTTACTTTATAAAATAATGGAATAAGTAATAAACTTTACAATGAACGTAAAATTGTTAAATTATAAAATCTAAGTTAATTTCTGTTGTGAAACCCATTTTGATAAAATGATAAATTAAATAAAGAACAGAGAAGTATTTGCCACAAAATTTTCTTTAGATACCTATTGGATGATTCATTTTTTATATTTTGTTGTGATTTAATTCACTTAGTTGTAATGATGCTATATTCATCATTCATGGTATATCCATCATTTATAATATGTAATGCAGTACATATTTATTGTAGGACTTAAAATATTTTCAAGATAAATATTTTTATCTATCATAATAAGATATATTCTATGATATTAACATATTAATCATATCTTATATATCATATAATTAATATTTTTATTTCCTTTTTATTAGTTTTGATTTCTGATCTGAAAAATCATAATCTTAAGTAAGTAATATGGTAAAGTTCAATACTCTGTTGAAAATAAGACAACTGAAGCATTTGACTGAGGGGGAAAAATAAGAGGGAGTAAAATTTAATATGCAATAAATTAAATGCTAATGTGTAAGTAATAAAATGCATTAGGATGTGCAATTATGACATTTATCTAAAGTATCTGTGAAATATGGCTTTAATTATATTTATCTGTCAAATATACCTCTGTTGTGAGTCCTTTTGATTCATATGCCTTATTTTATCTAATGACTTTGTTTATTTATCTGAAGAATATCATATCTCCATTTTCTTATCATTTTGAGTAATAATATTGAGTATATTTTATTTCAAAATACAATTATTAATTATTTACATTGTATCAATGATACTAGTTGCATCTAAATTTTATGTTGTACAACTTAAAAGTTTAAATTTTTATTCTTTCAATTCTTAACATTTTGGTGTAAAGTTTGTGAATTATATGTATTAATTAAATTTCTGATTTTTTAAAAGGTTTTGATATAATCTAAGAACTGTATTTTAATTATTAAATATTTGGTTGTTGATATTTTTAGGATATAAGTTTACAGTATCAAATTTTTCCGGAAGAAGTTTTAGGCTCAGGACAGTTTGGGGTAGTTTATGGAGGTAATAGCGTTATTTCAATTCTTGGAACAATTATACAATAGAACTGTATAGTTTTGCATTAATTATATACCCTTTTTTCTTTTTTTCTAATTTCTATGACCTGCCACCAAAAATCCCTTTATAAAAGATTGGTGATGCATTTTTTAAATATCTAATGCTTCTTTGTATTGTTTTTATCTTAGGCAAATGTTTAAGATTAGTCTTCCCCCCCTTTAGTTAGAAAGGTAATTGTGATAGCATATAAAAATAAAATGTACTTATTTTTTTATAATTAGTCAGTGTTATAAAATTAATATTCTTTCACTGAAAGGAAAGAAAATTCAGTAGAGTATTAAAATAAATAATGTAGCAAGAAAAAATCAAAAACTTTGCAGAAATCAAATATGCCAAATGGTAACAAAAATGAGAGTTGTAAATTATATTGCAATACGTTAATTGATAAATAATTACTGCCGCATAAAAGTGATAAATTAAGAAATTAAACAGTAGTTTTTTCATGGTACTAACATTGTAGAACAGTCGTCAAATTCAAGTAAATTGCATTTCTGATTATGAGAAAAGATGGAAACTTTAAATAATGAGAATTATACAATTTAAAATAAAATACAGAGCTATTGAAATACCTCATTTTAATTACTACTTGCAACAACAGTTTCTGTTTTTTTTTTTTTGTAACAACGGTTTTTTTTTTTTTTTTAACAACAATTTTTTTTTTTTTTTTTTCAACAACAGATTTCAGTTTCCTAATTTTTTTAGCTTCTTTATTTCTCATAATGAAATTTATCTAATTGGAGTTTTTACATTGTTTTTGGTGTTTTTTTACATATTTGGTTTTATGCAAATAGTTTTTATTTGGTTCTGCATCATGATTTTGAAATGCTAATTTATTTAGCATTCTGTATGACTTTGTTTTCATTTAGAGAGTGAAAATTAATTATACTATTATTAACCAGTTTTACAAAATTACTATTTGCAGCAGTAGTTTTTTATATTTTTTTGTTACTTATTTTTTATAATGAATTTAGTTTTTACATTTTATATTGCTTTTTGTAGCAATTATATATTTTTTCGTTCTATGCAAATAATTTTTATTTATGCCTCCTTCCTGATTTTTAAGTGTTTATTTATCTGACATTCTGTTGCAATTTTTTTATACATTTATATTCAGTTTTGCATTTTGAGCCCTATGTATAAATGATTTTTAGGGTTAAAATGATTCTTATTAATATAATGTCATTTTTCAACATTAGGTATAGATATATTAATGTCTATATACATGTGTTTGTGTGTTTATTTTACTGCAGGTGTTCATCGGACTAGTGGTCGAGCAGTAGCAATCAAGGTTATAGAAAAAGTACGCTTTCCAACAAAGCAAGAGGCTCAGTTAAAAAATGAAGTCTCCATATTGCAAAATATTCATCATCCTGGCGTTGTAAATTTAGAAAAGATGTTTGAAACACCTGAGAGGGTTTGTTGAAGTATTTCTGTGCAATTTCTATTTATAGTTCTTTTTTTTTCAATATTTTGTTAAAACTTAAGAGTGTATGCACAGTATAGAAATGACTCATTATTAGCATTCTTTAACAATATTTAAAGTGTGTTGCCTTTTTCTCAAATAATAAATATGTATAATCTAGCTCAACTACTTTTGTTTGTCTCACACAAATATTTACTTGAAGAATTAATTTCATTTTGTTAATTAAGAAATCTTTTTTTAACAATTTCTTATATATGTGTCTTGTAAAAAGTTTGCTTATTTTAAAAGCACATATTTTGTGGCAAATAGGGAGGGGAAGTAAAATAAAATGTTAAAAGTTATTATATCTGTGTTCAAATTTAAAACAGTTTGCAGCAACAATGATTTATAAATTTTCTTTCTGTGAGAAAGGGCAAAATGTAAGGAAACTTTATTATGTCTATTGTGCTGCAGATCTTCGTTTTTCAATAATGATTGTTACAGAAACACTTGAAATAGTTTTAGATAACTGTATATTCCTTTTACTGTAAACATAGCAAATATAATATAGTCTAGTGCAGCAGTTCTCAAATTTTGACTGATTTGTACCATCTAAAGAAAACTGAAAAACTTTAGTACCACCACTATATTTTACAATGATTATTTTCAAATTTCTCAATAGAAATATTTAAAAAATATATATATTTTGCCATTTGCAGAACCTATTGGCTATTTGTATTAAATATGCACACATGAAAAATATTAGATTAAAAATTGGTTACCATTTTAATTATCAAAATTTAAGTTATAATACTTTTTCTAAAATTTAGTGTGAAATTTGGTCCTGTTTAAGAGAGATCAATTTCTTTGTTTGCTCATATTTCACTTAGTTTTAACCATAAATTAGGATCCACTTCTAATTTTGTTCTTAATTTATTTTTCAAATATAACATGGAGAAAATCTTTGTTCGCACGAATAGGTTGTACAAAAAGGCAATAAAAATGTAATAGCTTTATTTGAAATGCCTTTAAATTCCTTTTTTCTGTTCAGCCAAAAGTTAGCAAGTGTATTATTTTTGAAATCTTCAGTTAAAGTTCGATCACAGGAAATTTCTGTTAGTTATTCTTTTCTTCACTAGATAAAATTTGGCCCACCAGCGGCCGAGCGGTAAAAACGCTGAACACTGTTAGTTCGGCCCGAGGTTCGAATCCCGCGAATGGGCTGGCTGCATGGGCGTTTTCGGGGTTTTCCCCATGTGTAACGTGTATACGAGCCAGCTTCCCTTAGAAAGTCCTCCACGAAGGCATCCCTCCCTTTAGGCAGATAGCCCTTGTGTGCTTTGCCAAAATTGAATAACCTAACCTAGATAAAATTTCAGGTGCATTTGAATAAAATGAATTTTTAATCCAATTTTCTTTTTCATAATTCTCAGAAAAATACATGTTGAAATTATTTATCAATGAAAACAATGATTTTTAATTTAGGGTGCTAATTCTTTTATTTTTGAATTATTTTCAGTTAGAAAACTTTCTGAAAGTGGTAAAATGCTTAAAATATTATTATCCAATCCTCTGATTATTAACTTAAGTTTTTTTTATGATTGCATTTATTTTACCTCCAATGTTAAATAAATTTACACTTTGTCCTTGTAATCCTGAATTTAATTCATTTAGCTTCCCCAAAATATCACTTAAATATGCTAAATGGGCCAACCATAATTTACTAAAATAAACACTTGCAGTTCAAATTTTGAATCACTGAGGAAAATTTGAATTCCTGATCGAAGTTCAAACAGAATTGTTTAAAACTTTTACTTTGGAATATAACAAAATCATTCCATGTTCACTGCTCTTCTCTTGGCATAAACTCCTAAATATTCTTGAATTTAAAACTTGCTTTTTTTAAATAAATTTAACAATTTTCACAGCTTTATTCAAAATGAATTTCAGGTTTTTGGGGATTGTTTTTGCTACTAAAGTTTTACAATAAATGAGTAAATTTAGTTTCAGGTCCATCTTTCTTTATATGAGAAATAACACTGGAATGTTTTCATATCAATGTCCAAGCTCTGTCACTGTGTACTGGAATGCACTTATTTTAAGGAATATCATTTTAATAAATAAAATTGTCAGTTACTTTGAAAATTTCATTTGCAATTCTGTCGTGATGAGATTCACAAAATAAATACTCTTCAGAAATTCGTTTATCTTCTTTGAAATGTATGTAAACTAATAATTGAATAAAGTGCGTTATACCAGTACTTTCATCCAACTGCAATGCGAAATAGTCACAGTGTTATGTTTTTTAATAACTGTCTCTTTTGTGGAGTTTGTTGTTTCATGAATTTGTCGACTTACTGTATCATTTAATAATGGAATATTATTAAGTTCATTAGTAGTCTTTTTCATTGGATAATGTTAAAACGGTATCTTTAGCTGCTGGTAATATAAGGTTTTCTACAATAGTGTAAACTTGCAATTCTTGTCAATTATTATAAGGACTAGCTTCCAAACCTTTTTCACTTGAAGTAACGAAACCTTTCATTACTTGTTTGCTATTTTTGAACTCCTATAATTTCCTCTTAAAATATTCTTCCCTTTAAATTGGCATGCTTAGATTCAAGATGTTGTTTAAGAAACAAAGGTTTCATACTTGATAATAGTTCACAGCAAACAATATATTGAGCTTGAGGGTCCATTCTAAGTAAACCGTAATGATAAATAACTTTCATTATATTTTCTATCAATAAATTTTCTTTTCTTATCAATATTCTTAGAGCTATTCAATTGTCCTGGATACATCACTTGTGAATCATCATTCTTCCACTTAGTCAGTCCTTTCCATTTTGAAAATCTAGGCTTGTTTTATTATTTTTCACAATTATTTAAATGCACAATATATTAAAAGTTCTTCAAAAACAAGTGATGATATTCTCAAATCGCATAGAAGAGTTAAGGTCTACAAAGCAACAAGAAGACAAAATACTTATTAGAGACAGCAATTCTACATAAAAAAACTTTGTAATTGAAAATAGAGCAATATATGCCTGAAAATGGTGGCGACATAAAGTGTAAACGTGCTAATAAATCGATCAACTCTAAAAGAATTAATGAGATTCTATTGTCTTTGGATTTAATTTCCTATTAAATACAACATTCATTTCTATTACTCCTTTCAAACACATCATTTATGACAAATTTTGTTATGTCTCCATGGATATTCGTGAAAATTAAAATAGATTATTTTGCTAAGGTCTGTGAGCGGCTGTTGACCTTGAACAAAGCTCAGATCTTATAAATTTAAGAGTGTTAGGGAAAAAAACATAAACAAGATGTTGGGATATTTAATTTTTGAATTTAAAAATACTTTGTTTCTTTGCGTACCACCTATTTTTCTCATGCATACTGCCAATTGAGAATCGTTTGTCTAGTGTATTTAAAGTCATTAGTATTTCATAGAAAAACTTTTGCTGCTTCAAAAAAATAATTTGTTAATGTATGCTTTACTGAAGAATATAACAATTCAAGTTAAGGAAAAGTGGCCTAATTATTAAAGATAATGACATTGTATATTTAATACAGATTTCTCCTAGTAGATTAAGCCTAAATGGGGTAAAATTATGGCAGAGTTATTAATGTGCAAGGGAAATTTTTTTTTTGTGTACCCATGCTGGAAACAGAATATCAACTGATATGAAATAATAACAATGTATAATAAAAGAAAGAATGGCATAATACAGTGGTTTTCAAGCTTTTTTGCTGTGTTTGTGTGTGTGCCCCTTTCACTATTGCTAGATGATCATCCCTCCCTCTTATCCAAAACTTGAAAAATACATGTATTTAAATTAAGATTTTTAAATGCATTTGAAAAATTAAACAAGAAAAAGTATGAAAAATGTAGCTGCCAAAAGTTGAATAAAAGTAGTCTGTAATAAATAATAAAATTAAAATGCTTAACAGGTAAATAAAAGGCTGAGGCATTCCCTCCTGAAGCAATGAAATTCTCCCTCAGAGGGGAAGTTTAGAAATTCTACTTCCTCCCCCCCAAAAAAATTTAGAAATTCTGGTATAATAGATATGTAAAATGAGCTAAGTTAAAAAAAAAAGAATTTTGCTCAAATAATAGACGAGAACTTTGGATTTATTATTTCATTTATTATTATTATTTTTTTTTTTTATTCCACATTCAATACCTCCCTTTTTCAGACAACTTATTAGTTAATTGCTGAGTTGTTGAGTTTTTGAATTGATTGCATGCTGTAATCCTATGGTAATAGATACAGAACTAATTTACTTACATATTATTTTTTAAACTGTCTAACTTTGGAAGATTTTGAATATTTTGGAAGTTTGAAATGAATTATTTTTAGTTTTAATTACAAATATAATTATTAGTGAAAACCATATGGTGTGTAATAATTATTCAGATATAATAATTTGTATCTGTTAGAATAATAGTAAGTATTAGTTTGATATAATCTCAATAGTCAAATGTCTTTAGAGTTACTGACCATTTTGTTGTTTGTAACCAAGGGAATTATGTTTATTTAGTTCAAAAATCTCGTGAATGATTGCAATAAATTCATTTTACAGAGTTGCCTACTCTCCCAGTTTAGGCAGGAGACTCCCAATTTCTCACCATACTCCCACCAATCCGATTTGTAACATATTTTTCCTAACTTTCTTTTATTTTAAAAATTTCTTGTGATTTTTATGAAGCACTTGTTTTTTTCTTTGGATACATATAAAAGAAAACCGAAGTCATTTCATTAGTGAGATACCATGTGTTTATGCTTTGTGTGTGAGAGTCCGAAACTTGTGGCCTAAAACATCGTGTTCCAGTTTGTCTAGGCATTAAGTTTCACATGCTTGCCAGAAACAGTTTATGAGTTGCGGTATTTTGTCTTGGTTACGTCTACGAAAAGTGCAAAATAATTATGTACTTTTCAAAAATCATACACATATGACTTTCCTTCTATTATTTTGTTAAGGAAATGTAATATTGCAATGTGTGCCATTTGTCACTCTAATTTTTCATTTTCGCACAGTCGAAGGGCCAATGTTCTTAAACATGTGCATACACAAGGACAACATGAATTGTATTGGAAAAAAAGTTAAATTTTTCTCTGAGAACAAAGGACCAAAAAGTTATTAATGCAGAATGCATGTTCTCTGCCTTTTTACTGGAACACAACCTGCCACTGAATGCATCAATCAGATCATACTGCACCTTTCTTAGGAAAATGTTTGCTGGTAGTAAAATCGCTAAGAAATACTGGATTGCAAGGACAAAAAATAGCTGCAATTGTAGAAGAAATGGGTTTAAGAAATTGGTATGAAAAATAAATCTTTAGATATTGATTGCATTAAAAGAGTTTCATTCTGCTGTCAACAGATGGAAGCAATAATGCCAATGCAAAACTGTGTCCATTTTTCTTTTTTAAATCCAGAGTCTTTAGAAATTTTGTAGTTTACTTTCTGTAGATTCGACAGGCTTTAATATGTAGCACCGGTAATTACTACCATAATTTCCGGAAGAAAGGTCACATCAGCGTAAACTGTGTTATCGTCATGAACTACTGTTCATGCAAGGTGCAAAATCTTGATGTATGTCCTGCTGTATGGCATATCAGTTGAGAAAAATGCAGGAAATTAAACCGTAACTAAAAAATAAATTCGTAAGAAATGTTGAAAATATACTTACTTTTCACAAATGTACTTATATTTACCCACTAAAGTCCATGTTCATAATACTCATACTATAAAAAATATCACAGCAATGAGATATTTAAATTTGATTGACACACAAAAATTTTAAATGTTACTTTTGCTTACAAAAAACATTACAGCAAACTGTACCTCATATGAAGCCATCAAACTCTGATTCTTCACTATCTGAATTAATCCTTTTCGGACAGGTGGCCCATATATGCATTCCCTAAGAACGTCTCTCATAGCTGGCCATCCCATCCACGCATCACTAGATATTGAATTTAGGGGGTGGGCAATGTGTATATGCATTTTAAGCTGGAACATGTATTTTTTTTTTTTTTAGACCATAAGATGGCACCCTGTGTCCATTACTTTTGAAATGAATATACTTTTAGCTTCCTGACCTTCAATTTGTATATATTCTGCCTGACTTCGGTATTTTACTCACCAGCTATTGCAAGAAAGGGGGGAGAAGTGTAATGTAAATAGATCAGTGCTTTTTAAATTTTCATGTGCTAATACAAAGATTCGTGTGTCTGATTTATATCCAATTCCTTTTTTCCCCCTCTACTATGTATGGTCTTTCAGGGTTAGTATGTGGAGCTCTGTTACATTTTCTGTTGCCTTTAGATATATTTCGGAAAGCCTTAACTCCTATCTATTATGGCACGAAGGCATTATTTGTCAGAGGAAGAATACACTCATATGGTAAATAAACCATTTACTGACACAGATCACACTGACGATTCATTTTCTAAAGAGTTAGAAAGTGATATTTCGAATGATTCTGATATGGACATTTTATCAGAGACAGAAGTCAGTGAGTACCTGCCTTCAACTTCCCGTGAAAGTGCAACTCAAGATGCTTCATCCTGGACTCTCATGCTTCAGGAACTACATCCCAATACACTTACTGGAACACTGGGAATAAATTCTATGGTAAATGCTGAAAAAGAAATTGATATTTATAATATTTTCTTTGATGATGATCTACTAAATTTGGTTGCTGAAGAAGCAAATTTGCTCAAACGCTCAAAGAAGTGCTCCATTAAACTTCTAAGTCAGCCAGATTTTCAGATGTAAATAGTGAGCATATAAAAGTATTTTTTGCAATGCTAATACTGATGGGCATTATCAAGAAGCCTAATTTAAAAAATGTATTTCACTGCATGCTTAGTTATGCTTAGAGATATGTTCCTTAATATTTTAAAGTGAGACAACTAGGATTAATCATAGAAAATCTAAAAAATAAATAAAATAATAAAAAAAAACTACATACCCAAGGAAAATATTTACCCTTTTGCAAGGAACACAACGAATCCTTTTTTGCTTGGAAAGGACATCTTGGCTTTCAACAGTACTTTCCATCCAAAAGGTCGTATATCAATGGTATAAAAATATGTGTTATGTGAATCAATTTACTGCGAGAAGGGCACAGAAATGTTAAGTAGCGACGGGTCTTGTGGAGAAAGAGTAGTGAAAATATTGATGAGCGACTTACTAAAGTGTATAATTTATATTTGGATCGCTTCTTCAGTTCCCCATCACTAGCGGAATATTTGCATTCCATAAAAATGAATGTTTGTGGAACAGTATTAAAAACACAAAAAAGAATGCCTAAAGACTTTCCAGGAAAAAACTAAAAAAGGATGGATTGGATGTAATGCAGCAAAACAACATGAACATCATTGCTTTCAAAGAAAAAAAGAAAGACATTTTTATGTTAATGAGCATACATGGACTAGAAATGGCTAAATCTGGCAGAAAAGATAGAATTACTGGAGAAGACATTTTAAAACCTAAATGTATTATAGATTATAACAAGAACATGGGTGGTGTAGACATAGGAAATGCAGTTATGGCACAATATTCCTGTTTTCGAAAATCAGTTAACCCTTTAACTGTCAAGTTATTTTGATGATTTGTGTGCACAAATTGTCAAATTTTTTTATTGCAAAAATCAAATGTTTAGTACAAAATAAAATATACTTAGTACAAAATATTTAAAGTTTTGTAGCCACTGCATATTTGCTTGAGGCGGCTGCCACTCAACATGGCAGTTGTAAAGTTCACTTCTAGTGGAGCATTATTTTCTAAAAATGAAAAAAAATTAATTATTTTCTAAAAAATAAATAAATGAAAAAAATTAAATAAATAAAAGTGAATACCTTTCAGTAATTCAGTCTTGTGTGGTATAACTGGAAACACTTTTCCAAGCACAAACCAACTCCACAATCACTACACCAGAATCGTGTTTCCTTCCTTATCCTTTTCCCATTTTTATCCTTTTTCGAACAACACACTTTGCATTGTCTTGTAGGTTCACGTTTCGCTGGAGTAGGAGGAATATGGGATATAAAATGTCGTTCAGTAAGACGGGCAGGGTTATCTATTGTAGGTGGTCTGCCAACATTCTTTTGTCCAGAAGCTGCATCATCATATTTATGTAAAAGCTCTTCTACAACTTGGATTCGAAATTCTAAAAATGTAATGCGTTTCCCAACTACATTTTTATAGAGCAAATATGAGTTCCAGAGTACCTTGTCTAGTAAATGTAAAAATATCTTTTTATAATATTTTTTCTGACGTTTTCGGATTGTTGGATGAAAGGATATTTCCTGATCACAGCGATCTACACCACCCATAGTTAGATTGTAGTCAGAAACAATCTTCGGCTTGAGTATATCTTCATTTTTTTTATTTTTGAAGCTGACCATGGAAGTATCATGAATACTGCTCATCAAACACACATCCTTCTTATCTTTCCACCTTATAGCCATAATCTTACCTCTTTGAAAAGCTATGATTTGACCTTTTTGCAATTTTCTTTTAGCGAATTCTGTAGGTAAATCTCGTCTGTTTATCCTTACTGTGCCATAAATATCTGTTTTTCGGGCTATAAGTAAATCTGCAAGCTCGGGTGACATGTAATAGTTATCTACAGTCACACAATAACCATTTCCAAGAAAGCGATGCAATAGGTGCATGACGACTTTTGTAGAAAGTCCATAATTTGTATACAATTGATTGAAAACAGTACTATTTCCTGTATAGATAATGAAGTCACAAATATACCCTGTTTCCGCCTCACAAAGCATAAAAAATTTGATTCCAAATCTTGCACGTTTGATAGGAATATATTGTTTCCACGATAACCTTCCTTTATAAGGCATCAAGCTTTCATCAACCGATACATC
>KK114401.1:106899-119438 GCA_000611955.2 Stegodyphus mimosarum
GCACACATTACTTTTCCCGAGAAACAGTCGGGTTTGACAAAGAGATGAAGCCGAAATAAACGTCTCTCGATATATATTCGGGTATAACAATACGATGCACTCAAAAAAAATTACCCCGAGTAATACTCGGGCGTGACATTTTCGAACACCAGTGCTGTGCCCGAGATTATCTCGGGCATGACAGTTAAAAGGTTAAATGGTACAAGAAATTGTTGTTTGGGCTGATGAATATAACAGTATTGAATTCCAACATCCTTTTTAACAAAAAACATGGCATTAAAACTTTGTTTCTCCAATTTAAAATGAAACTGATTGAACAAATTTTTGAGAACTACAGAAATTATCGAGAAGAAAAGCAGTTTGCTGTCAGATCTGTACCAGCATCTATCTGATTATCTGGTAGGAAATTTTCTACCTTCTGTATGAGCGAAAAGACAGTAATATTAGCTGCTGTTTTAACAGTTTTTAATATATCCTGATACTGTGAATCAGCAATAATTTTATGACCTGTAGCCTTGAAACACACAGGCATAATAGCTGTTTGCATCATTGCCATACTTTTCAAGTAGGCACGATTTTACTGTTTTTGGGTGAGGACAAAAGTCACCTTCATTGTCATTCATTAGTTCATTAATTGTAAATTGGCATTCCTCTACACTGTTTTTGAGAAGCATGAAAACTGCATTACTACTTCCACATCATGTCTAGATCTGCCAGTATGTGGCTTTCCTCTTCTGTGTGATATTTGGTATAGAGCTCTCGTGCAAAAGGAATCATATTGTGCATCAGCAGCTGACAATCATGCATTGAATCTATAAGATGTGCTATGGAACATCCATAGTCAGCATTTCGATCTCTTGCCAGCCTCAATATGTTTTCTGCTATGTCTAATTTTCTCAAGGGGTACACAGGATTGTGTTTATCTGGTTACTTTTTAATCTGTTTCTTTGAGTAATCTGATGGCATTTCCTCACTGCACACAAAGCAGTGGGCTTTAAATTTGTACAGTACTGTAATATATCAGGTACATGTGAACATAATGTTGGTGCTCTTTTTTACTCTTTTTACTTTTTTAACAAAAGCAGCAATCAATTTTTTATTTGTACACTGCTTTCTAAATTTTTCATTTCTCTCAACTTATGTGCAGTTTTTAAACAAAACTGCATTTCCATCCTCTCATTTTTTACTTGCTTCAATGAAAGATGTGAACCCCCTTTGTGTTCACTACAGCCATCTATATTCCGTCATACAATTATCTGTCACCCTTGACTTTATGCTTGCATAATAACTGAAAAGGGCTCATAATATTTAACCACATCTGATCACAACTGGAGATCAAATAAATGGTTGGTTATAATATGAGGTGGCCTCTTGAAGATTTGGACCTTGGGAGGCATTGAGGAGAAATCTTGCAGGATTGATGCAAAAAAATGTATTCCGCTAATCGCACGTAACACATTTACAGTGATGCATTTTTCACGGAGAGCCATAAAGTGGACCTTATTGAGCACATTTTAGTAGCATCGCATATTGTCGAAACATTTAAAATATACGCATTTTATAGGACATTTTTTATAGAGGAATCATCTTTGAAAAATGCTTAGTTGTTGAATTATGAGCCCAAAACTTTGAGGTTTTCTTTCCATTTTGATAATGAAGCTGACCTATAGTCTGTGATGGCAAACCTCAAATTCATATTCAGTACCTCAAAAAACTTCTGTACTTTTTTCTGAAAACGTTCTTTTTGAACCTTGGATGACTGGACTATAAGTAAAAATATAAATAATGATCACTTTTCTGTTTATGAATTTCCTTATATCATATTCATGGCAATTTTTTAGCAGTTCCTCTCAATTTATTAATTTCCAGGTTCCTCCCAGTTTATTAATTTACAACCATAATTTTGAGAAGAATTTTAAACCACTTAATAATTTGTGACTGTCTTAAATTGTATTTACTTGAAATTTTACAAAGAAAAATAAGCCTCACAATATATATGGTTGATATGAAAGTACTGATTACATTTTTTGAGAATGAAATTATTTGTGGAGTTTTAATAGAACGGGATGTTTTTGCTTATGCTATTCGAAGTGTAAATTCTAATAAGGAATCTAATCTGTAAATTTTAATAAGGTATAAAATGGACTAATCGAAGGTGTCAGTTTGCTATAGGAAAAGTACCTTCAATATGGAATATGATCGCCTCTAGAAGCAATACAGCACATACAGCGAGCAATGTGTGATGATTTGAATTATGCAGTCTATCAGTTCCATAGGAAGTGAAAGCCATTGCTCTTGCAAAGCAGTTGGTCTGAGGGGGCGGATTGAGAGCAGATGTCTCCCTAAAGCATCCCAAATGTGCTCAATAGGATTCAAGTCTGGGGATTGAGCTGGCCACTCCATGCGCATAATTGTTTCCTGTTGAAGATAATCATCTAGGATGCGAGCCCTGTGTGGTCTTGCATTGTCGTCCTGTAGCAGGAAAGCATCAGCTATTGCTCTGGCATATGGGCACACATAAGCATCAAGGATGTCATCTCTATAAACCTGAGCATTCGCGATTTCCCTTGGAAAGACATGGAGGTCTGTGCATCCACCCAAAGAGATGCCACCCCAAACAGAGACACTACATCTTCCGTATGCATATCTTTCATGGATGTTTGACGGATGATAACAGATTCCAGGTTCTCTCCATATCAAATAATGCCTACTATCTCTTTCTAGACTAAACCTGGACTCATCTGTAAAGAGAACAGCCCTCCATTGATCAGGCGTTCAGTGGACATGTTGTCGTGCCCTCTGCAAACGGTCCCTTGTATGGCGTGACAAGAGCGGCACACAAATGGCTGGTCGCCTCACATACAGACCGCTTTTGTGAAGCCTTCTATGTACAGTTGATGCTGACACCAAACTTCCGGTAGCTGCAGCAAGAGTGGATCTAAGACGAGTAGGAGTAGCGGTTCTGTTCCTACTTGCGCATAATGTCAAATATCGGTGATTGGCGCTCATTGTAGCAGTTGGCCGTCCTTGGCTGAACCTCCTAGATGCCGAATCTGTGGTTTGAAATTGCCCCGAAAGTCTATGAACCGCAGAAGGACTCGCATTTAGCCATCTGGCTACTTCTGTTTGACTTTGTCCTGCCTGTAGTCTCCCAATGGCTCTCCATCGTAGTTCTGCAGGCAAATGATGCCTGGAGGTCATTGTTATGAATTGGCTATCTGAGATTTCTGATGTCATTATCACAGTGAAATATGTGGGCTTGCTCTCAAACATGGACTTCTGTGCTTCTCGCACATAACATATTCCGAGTGCAGCGCCACTAATTTGCATTTTGCTGTTTTACTCAGCTACTCTTACTTGGCAATATATTCAAATTTTACACGGTTTGGCTTATTTTTTAGGGAGTTAACGTTATTTTTGTGATTTTTCCTTAATTTATGATGACCAGTATATATCTATGTAGAATTGTTAACTACAGAATTTAAACAAAAACATTTTCTTATTTTTATTGAATATTGAAATATTGCTTGTTTTAATTTAAACAGCTAAATGAAAAGTTTATATTATTTTTTTATACAAACTTGTGTTTTATTTATTGTTTACAATTCAGTGTAAATTGAAATGGTTGAAAGGTATTATGTTCCCTTTAAATTTGAAGATGAATATTGTATAACTTCTCCTTTTTATTGATACAGAATTTCCATTTTACTTGACCTGTGTAACATAGTTATGTACTTTATATCTAGATTTTTGTTGTGATGGAGAAATTAAAAGGTGATATGCTGGAAATGATTTTATCTAGTGAGAAAAGGAGATTATCCGAGAGAATTACAAAGTTTCTAGTGTTTCAAGTATGTTTATTAAAATTTTTTGTCTTTTTAACTAAAATAGAAATAAAAATTTATACTAAATTGAGTTTTCTTTCTGTACAACTTTTCTGTTTGTTTTTAGATATTATCAGCATTACGTCATCTTCATTTTAAGAACATAGTTCATTGTGATCTGAAACCTGAAAATGTGCTTTTATCATCAGATTCGGATTTCCCTCAGGTGGTACATTTATTTTCTAGAAATTTTTTTATTTCTTAAGGAATTATTTGGTTAAAAAATTGCTGAGTTATTTCCAATAGCTTATGTTGTTTAACTAACATCTAAATGAAATTCTTGAATTAGAAATTTTTTAAAATTAATTTTGATATTTGAATAGGTAAAACTATGTGATTTTGGATTTGCTCGGATAATTGGTGAAAAGTCTTTCAGAAGATCAGTTGTTGGAACGCCTGCTTACCTTGGTCTGTTTGTAATGAAGTTTTAATGAATTAAATATTTTTTGGTCTTGTACATGCACATTTTAATTATTCTTGTAATAATTTTAAAATATTTTTATTGCACGAATTTTCAGTTCATTAGTTGTATGTTTCATCTTCAAAAATAATCAAGTACTTTTAACTTTTTGAATGATTTTTTTGGGGGGGGGTACTTAATGTATTATCCTGTCAACCATTGGTGGAAATTTTGCTGTGGTTGGCAATCACCAGTAGTTCTTGTAGAATTCTAAAGGACATGTTCATCCATAATTGGCACTAAATTTTGCCGCTTGTGCTACTCATTCGATGGGATAATACACCAGTACCATTTTTTGTTATATAAGTACTGAAATTTTTATGATTTATAAAATGCTAATTTAAGGGTATCTAAGGATGAGAAGGGCTGAGATCTGTATCTAAGGCTAAAAAACTACATACTTAAGGAATATTAAAAAAGAAAAAGAAAAGTATTATGTTGCTGATAAAAAGAATATTGAAATTTTTTAATTATTGATTTCACATAAATTCTTGATATTATATTTTTTTGGGCTGTTTATTCAAAAGCAGTTTTGGGAAATGGTCTTTTTTATTGTATTTTGTTTATTTATTTTTTGTTTGTTTGAAAATTTAAGTTTTTTTTTGGGGGAGGAAGGAAGTTTAGAAATTTAATTTATTAACTATATTGAGAGCATGTTATGTGCTTTAAAAACATTTAGTTAAAAGTATATCATTGATTTCGTTTTGAAAATAATTTTAGATTGCTACTAAATACTTAAAAGTACTTAATATTTACAAAAACATTTAAAATTAAGGATAATTTTAAGCATTTAAAATTTTTTTTAAATGTTTTTGTGTTAAAGTTTTTTTTACACAAATATTTATTGATTTCCTTTTTTTATTATGTACTGTATTATGACTTATTTCAGTAATATTTATGAGATATTATGATTATGGTTTATACTGAAAATAGATTCTAAAATACAGATTTTTAATTATTGGTGTACAGTAATAAAAAAAATTGCTGTTTAGAATCTATTTTCAGTATAAAATAAAATCATTTAAATTTTTTAATATTTAAGAAGTTGCTATCTTTCATATTTAAATTATATTATGGGTGGCAAATGTAACTGCATTAAATTATTAGTTAGCATGTCAGGACTGAGTGTTAAGTGCATATTCTTGGCAAACATCTTCGTGAACTCCTTAAATCCTGATCTGGAACAGGGAGCTGAATGCGGCTATGTTCTGTGGTAGAATACTGTGATTAAGTTGGAGAATAACTGCACTTGAAAGGGATTTTAAATCCTCTTTTATTAAATCACTATTATGTACAACCACTTCCCAACTCGGGAGGGATACAGAAAGTAGAGACCACACTTGGGTCTAAAATGAACAATCAAATTTAAACTAAAATTAAATAGAAATTAAATTAGTCGTTGCTCACAGAGCTATAACGCTAGGTTGGCCTCTAAACTAAATGGTGCGTAGCAAGATTTACTAATACTGACGCACTTGGAATTATTTCAATAAGCAATCACATAAAAGCACTATGGCTTAGAATTTAAATGCTAGCTAGTCAGGAGAACGCCGAATAGCGTGATCGTGGTCTGAGACTAAAAGCTTTCTTACACTGAGAGGTTTCTACCTCCGGTTTAAATATAACTTGGCTCCACTTCAAATTAGCATAAAGCTACAACGCACACTTCTTCTAACGGGAAGTTGAAAATGAGAAGGGGTAGAAAGATTTAAATTAAAATAAAACTCTGTTAGTTTAACTAAAACCATACAAGCATAGCTTAATAGCAGTCTAAAATGCCATAGAAATTATTGAGTGATCATATTTTATTTATATTATCACTGTCATTTCTAGAAGTGAAAATTTAAGAATAGAGTTGAAATTAATTTGAGAATCTCATTTATTTTTAGCTCCTGAAGTTCTTCGAAATAAAGGCTATAATCGTTCGTTAGATATGTGGTCTGTAGGAGTTATAATTTATGTTAGGTAATATGTTTAGCATTATTTTTTATAGACATATCTTTAGATAAGTTTTTATTTCATCAGTAAAGAAAAAAAAAGAATTTATTTATTTATTTTTTTAAGCTTTCAATGATTGAATAACTATTCATTATGTATTATATTGTTATGAAATCAAAATTTAGAATTCAAGGAGGTCATAGATACACATTGGAATGGTTTTTATAATTTTGTTTTGAAAAATGTTGGTAAGTTATGTTTTCAAATTGAAACTCTAGATCAGTGATTCTCAAAGTGAGTGGTACAACCCTCTTGCAGGTGCTGAAGTTGTCTAAGGGAGGCAGATGAAATGATAAATGACATTGGATGGGGGTGGGGTACTATGTAGCAGTTGGTGGGTGAGTGAGGGGAAAGTGTTTATTTAGCAGTATGCAAGTTGTCGCTCCACTTCAATATTGAGAGAGTTGATGACTTGAAAGCAAGTTCAGTAAAAGTGTTTCAGAAACTTAAAAATCAGTTTATATTTTTATGCAGTATTTTATAAGTGCTTTATCAACAAAAAGTTATATTTTATGCTTTATTGTGAGTAAACAGTTGTCAACATTAGCATGAACACATTACAGTAGTGATGAGTAGAATCTGTGTATACAATAACTAATATATGATTAAGGTAAGATTTTATTAGCTTATGTTTGTCAGAAATTGGTTAGCAGTGCAAAAAAATATAATTAAAATGTCACTCATGTGCATTACAGTTGACAGATGTTTATTTTAAATTTTTAATTTGCTGTGTCCATTGCATTTTGTATAAAATGGTTGTTCCTCCTATTTTTGTAAAAAATGATTTTCTGCAGGAGAAGAGGGCCCTATGTCTGATCGCCTTCAAAATTTATACAATTTTATGTAATATTTATGTCAAGCTGAAGTTGTTTTTTAGCCTGATTTCAAATTAGATGTTATTCTTTGAATGATAAGTTATTTGCATACATATGTATTGAAATAGCAGAGAATTTCTGTTGTCTGCTTGCTCATAAAATCTTCTTTGATTATCAGAGGGAACCTGTTTCAGCCAGTTTTCCAAATTTCCAATTAGTTCCAGAGTGTGTGGAAGACTTAAGGTGTTTTTGAAGAGTGGACAGAATAAAACGAAAAATAAATATGACTTATGTAACAATTTTTTTTTCACAAGTTTAGTTGAATTGAACCATCAGTTCCAAGGTGATGATCTGAATCAAATAAAAACCAAAAATAAATGTGTTTATGGCAAAGCTTCAAAGTGCATTAAAAAAAATGAAGAAGGAAAAAAAAAAACCTGAGACAGGGTGTATTTAGCGATTTTACAAACTGTCAACTTTAGAAAAAAATGACAGAGATTAATTTTAATACTGCCAACATTTAGAAATTTTAGCTTTTGGATTCATTTTTGTATGCAATTTCAAAAGCATCTTCAAACTTCGAAAAATGTGTTGACTGAAGAGCAAATGGATAATTCAAATTTAAATTTAGTTTAGGCTATCAACAGAAGCAGACACATGGTCCAGGAATTTCTCATAGTGATCTCATTTCTCATAATGAATTATTTTCAAAGTTATGGCATCTTACCATCAAAATAAGTGAGTATTAGTGGAGCAAGATATGGTCAACAAAACAGTAATAGATTGGAACATTTACCTGTGAGAAGTTTGTATCATGGTGTTTTAAACAGAGCTTCTGGTAAAATTGGAGAGTCTAACAAAATAGCAGAACTCGGTGAAAACCTTTCTATGAAGCACAAAAAAGGAACTGATCAAGTTATTAATTACTGATTATTTAATAAATAAAGAGGCGTCAGTTCCATCGGAATGATTGGTGCAACTTTGGCGGAATCTGCAAATTTTCAAGGTTTAATGGTAGCCAACTGTTATGATTGTTGGGATAATACATAAGTACTTAAATTTATTACATTCATCCTTATAGTTAAATTTGTTTTGCTACAAATTATTTTGTATTTTTTCTATCAATTTGTTGTTAAATATTATAGTATATTTACTGTTAATTTCATTACCATTCAGATTTGCTATTTTATTTATTTTCAGATTTTTTTGATTAATACAAATATTTATTCATGGGGAGTCATTGAGCATTCATTTTTTTCTGTAAGGGGGCGATAAACTAAAAATGTTTCAGGAACACTGCTCTACGCAATTTGAAATTTTCTCTGCATTTTGGATGCAGGCTTCTTGGTGCTTTGATATTTGAAAAAATAACGTGAGCTTTAGGTATTATTATATATTTAACCAAAACTCAAGGTTGTGGTGTAATTAAAAAAAAATGAAGTGTAAATTTTCTTATATTTTTAGCAAAATGGCAAAAGCTGTATGCAATATATGTACAAAAATTAACCAATATTTGTGCATTTGTAGATTTTTCATTGAATGTTTTCAGTTTCCTGAATGCATTTACAAAAATCTGCTGATTTCATGTATGTATTGTATGGAATCCAAATTTTGCTATGATTTAGAATTCTGAGTTGTATTCAGTTCTCATGAGAAATATGCATAGTATATTCTGTGTTGTAAAAAGTTTTGACAATTTTTTGAAGTTATTCATTTTTTGCAGTTTAAGCGGAACATTCCCATTTAATGAAGATGAAGACATTAATGATCAAATTCAAAATGCTGCATTTATGTACCCTCCTTGTCCATGGAAAGATATATCGTCTGATGGTACGGGATTTTATTGTTTAAATTATATTAATAATTGTAGAAGTGTTTTCAGTTTCCTGATACGAATATTAAAAGTCATTATATGACTATTAGTAGACTTCATTTTCAAGAAATCAAATATTTTCTTATGAAATCAAAAAACAGTATAGATAGTAACCAAAAAATAAAGCTAAAAATTTATTAGTTTTATATATCAGTGTTCATGGTATTTAGTATTTTTGTGTTTCTACGGGTTCATGAATTTGGAGTGATTGACGACAACACTTGATGAAGCATCAAAGCACAATTTATTTGCCAATATTAATTACTCAGGACAGTTCCACAAACACGTTTACAGTCGTCTAAAAACTATGACAAGCACACTGAAACAATCAGCAACACAGCCTTTGGGCTACAACAGTGAAGACAGTTTCACAGCAAAATACTAAATACTCTGGTGATCAGATGTTGGATATAACAGTCATCAGGATCTTCGGCATTGGACAGAAAAGTTACGTCAAGAGGAGTTTGGATATTCTACCATGAATGAAAAAAATGGGTTGAATCCCATTGTATCTTGTTTTGCTAAATTATGAGCAAAAGTCGCAAATTGTAGGATGGTATCTCAGTTTCCCTTTCTATCGATTGAAGCTGTCCTGGTGGAAGTGTTGGTGGTGATTTCCATCTTTGGCATTCTCGACAGCAGGATACATACCATTGTGTGCTCTTTATTTGGTTGTATGTTTCAGCAAATCCGAGATGATCAGTTGTTGGAGCATCACAAGGAGTTCTTAAAATGTCACTGTGAAACAACAAACACTGATCAGTAACTTTCTGGGCTTTGCAAAAGATCCCTTTTTGAATTCCAAGAAAATTTTGCATCTTTTTTCAAAAAATCGTGAAGGTTTTTGCAATATCAGTGAAATTTTTTTTAAAAATTGTTGGTAGTAGGAGCACAAGCCAATAAAACTTTGGACTTCATCAATATTTCCCGGAACAGGAAACTGTTACAACCTCTATTTTTTTGTGGATTGGGATTATGTTGATTGACTAGGTATCTCTGGTATCCCCAATATCACCAGCTTCTTTTTGCCAAATGAACATTTCTTGGTGTTTGGCATCAGTTCTGTTCTTTGGATACATTTTAGAACTTCTCTCAAGTGTTTTGGTGTTCTTGGAAATTAGGTGCATACACGATTATGTCGTCTAGATAGCAAAGGCAAATATTCCATATGAGGCCTCTTAGTATTGTGTCCATCATCCATTCGAATATGGCTGAGGCACTGTACAATCTGATTGGCATGAATTTAAATTCATAGAGACCATCTGGTATCATGAATGCTGTCTTTATTGTCTTTATCATCAACCTATATTTACCAGTAGTCTGACTGAGATCTGTCATAAAGAAGACTTCTGCACCAACCAGGCAGTCCAGAGAGCATCATCAATGTGAGATAACAGAGACACGCCCTTTTTTTTACCTTGTTCAACCTTCCATAATCAACAAGAAAATGCTATTTATCATTTTTCTTCTTCAGAAGCACAACTGGAGAAGACCATGGACTGTCTTGACAGTTTTACCATGGACTGTCTGACAGTTCTTTTATCATTCATTGCACATCTGCTGTTATCACGCATCTCTCATTAGCTGATACACATTATGGTCTTTACTTTATTAGTTGTGCTGTCTTCACTGCATTGCATTAGGATTTCCTCAAATTGTTGTTATAAAGTTAAAAATGTCACTAAATTCTAGTAGACCCAACAACTTGTTTTCCTCAGCATTACTCAGATTAGTATCCAAAATTTCTATTAATGTTTCTCGAGTTAACCTTTTTCTGGGCTCGTGTCTCTTTGAACCTTCTCAAGTTGAGAGTCTCAGGTCTTCAGGGAGCAATTAGTTTCATTTGTTGTGGATGTTAAACAGCCTAACTTCATCCCTTTTGGTGTCGGGTTCATCAAGAACAGTTTGTTAGCGATACTGTACCACAACCATCTTCAATGGTGGTGATTGAAGTTGGTATCAATAGCTGTCTTTCACACATCAGAAATCTACTCACAGCAGTCATAGCTCTATCTGCTTCCCACACTTCTGGATACAAGGCACATAGTTGTCTTATCAAGTTTGTTTCAGATAAGCAATCTTTTGCAGCAAACAATGAGTATTTTGATTTATTTAAACCTTGACTGTCTGAAAGAATTCCACAATCGTTAATGGCATCAGTGCATAGAAAAAGTTCCATCCAATTAGCATTAGATGTCTAAATTGCAGAAACAGGAGGAATTCAAATGATCTTTTAGTTCCACTCAAGTCAACTTTGAATACACAGTGTCCCAATGCAGTTACAGGTTTACCACAGGCAGTTCTCGGTACAGGTCCATTCTCAGAGCATTCAGTTGCTGTAATTCTTGGGATATGTAGGAATAATCAGTCGGATATGACAGAATAATCAGATTCTTGTTAATTCCAGTGCAGAGTCGACAAAGGGCTATTACACACTATCCATTATTGCTGATAAAGGTGGTTTTCTTTTTTAACTTGACTGTGTTATCTCAGAGGGTTTTCTTCTATTTTGGCTTCACCTCCTGCACAGGCTGCTTGAGTTAGTTTTCATCATTGGGTTTGCATGAGGAACGGCTGGAAAAGTGTATTGGCAACTGTGACTGTCGGTGGTTGAGAGAGCACCACAGATAAGGTGAAATGCTCTTCCATACATAACATTGAAGCTGTATAGGAAGGTAGTGTCCATATTCTATTGACGGTTGGATATCCTAGCAGTTCTTGCATTTTTAAACATTTGACGTTTCTCAATATAGTACCTCAGAATATGATCTGGGCTGCCAATGATAGCAGAAGGACACATTATTGTCAGTCTTCCACAAGTCTATCCTCATGATGGCACACACTATAGACCTTAAGTCATCAACATCTGCACAGGCCAATATTGCGGAGAGATCAGGTATCCTCTGGAATCGTGGTTGGGTGATACATCTTCGTCAAAGGTTCTCAATGTGATGGCAGCATTTCACTAGGGCATCGACTGTGTCATACTCCTGAAACGAAGGACCTGATACAAGACCTTGGCAATGCACTTTATGAGATGGCCCAATTTCTTATCTTTGAGCGTGATCGGGTTTGTTTTTTGGCAGAGAGCAAGTACATCTTGAATGTGAGGTTCAGACGTCTCATTGATTTGCTGTGCATGTGTCAGTAGCAATCTTTCAGCGTAGTGCTTTACATCAGCTTCATGGCAAAATGCATTTTTGAGAGCATTTCAGAAAACAATGAGTGTTTTTCATTATCATCAAATCATTATTATCATCAGCTTTGTTGAGCATTTCTGGCGAGGTAAAAATGGACATTCTCCTGTCATGTTTGATCATCCCAATGGTTGTAGGTGGTGATTTTATCAGTCTTTGAGCCTCCTGTTGGTTGTTCCCAGTGAATATACATGGACTTCTGGGTAATTGGTGTCAAGCTAGGTATTGGTGGGATGTTATTTGGAGCCCCAGCAGCAATAAATAAATTTGGATTTTGTTTATAAATAAAATCCAAATTTATTTATTCCTGCT
>KK114401.1:119486-163414 GCA_000611955.2 Stegodyphus mimosarum
TTTGGTTTCCTTTTCACCAACCATCTTCTTCAGTCTTCTACTAGAATCCTGTAAGAGAGCAAACTCAGGGTAATTCTTGAATACTTAGGCATTACTGTTTGTTCCATAGTAACTGATTTACCTGGCATCTCCACCAAACTGTTACATAGTGAACTGATTAACATAGATGAACAATGTGCTTGGTCAAAAGGAAAAATTTTTGCTACAGTATCAAATATTTATTTTAATGTATTATGGTTTATTGTGAAACATAAATGATTTTTAATCCACTGTAAACTCAGTACTTCAATTTGCTTTTGAAAGTTTTATTTCATATTTATAATATTCCCCCAGTTTTAAATTGTAATTTAATACAGAACATCTTTCTAGCTGCAGGGTCCTGGACATTCACACAGTTTGCTTTTTGAACATATCTAAAAAATTAAAATAATTGTTTTTTTTTTGGGGGGGGGTGTTGTAAAAATTATTCGCTTGCATGCAGTTGCATCCATGGAAAGATAAAATGCTTGTTCACTCATACATTGCCTCCTAGAGTAGTGGACTTCTAGGAATCATTGTGACATCATTAGGGTTTTGACGTGGACCTTATGAAGTCCATGGGTTTCATTGTTTAATGTTTTTTTTTTTAAATAATGTTCATGGCTTTCAGCTGTGGTGGCAGCAGCCAAATGTCAAAACATAACAGCATATTAAACAGGTTTAGTTTTGTGTTAGGGTGCATGTTGATGCATTGTGTACTTTGCCAATTAATTTGTTTATGTTTTTCTACTTTTCCTTTGTAAATTTATTAGCATTAGTGAGAAACAGTAGAACTGCAGTGTTAATATAAACAATAAGAAAATATTGACTCATGAAGTTAATATGATCAAGTCAAAAATGGGAGTAATTAAACATTTTGAAAACTGTGAATCTTTTGCTTTAATGAGCCATTCGTATGACATAAACAGTCTATGATTTGTTCTGAAAAACAAGACTAAAATTAAGAAGTCCATTCAAAATTGTGGAAATATGTCTTCAGAGATTGTTTTCAAAAGACCCTGTAGTGATGGATGAAATGGAAAAATCTTTGTTATTATGGACTATGATCAGCATCAAAATGATCCCTCTGACTTTTTCATTGTTCAAGTTAAAGCTCTTAGTTTGTATGAAGATTGGAAGTCTAGATTGTAAGAATATTCAAGATCAAGTTTCAAGCAAGTAAAGGCTAGTTCGATAAATTTAAAATTAAGTATTCTTTACATAATATGAAATTCACTGGAAAATGGGCTAATGCACCAAAAGAATATATTTCTTCATTGTCCAAAACTATTGTAGACTGAGAATATTCTTTTAGTAAAATATTCAATGTAGATGAGATGGGTAATTTTAGAACAAATTCCAAATCACATATCCTTATCAAAAGACTAATCATTTGACATAAACCATAAAAATATCCTCTCCTAAAAATCATCTTTTAAGTCATTTGCCTTTGCTTCTTGGTGAAAACATAGCTGGTGATTTAAAACTGAAGTCAGTGTTAGTTTATCAAGCAGAGAATCCCAGAGTATTGAAAAGGAATGATAAAGAATGCCTTCCACTCATGGAAATTAAGTAAAAGAGAAAAGGTTTTCTGCTTTAATATTTAAAGGTTGGTTCATTTTTTTCATTTCGTACTGGCAGTTAAGCAATATTATAAAGATAAAAAATTGCATTTTAAAGCAATATTGATCTCAGACAATGCTCCAGGACACACAAAATCTCTATACCCAGAAATCAATTGGTCATTGAAGCAGTTGGCGGGGAAGATGGCAGAGAAAAAAAGGGTGACAAGTTTATAAAGAAAACACTTGAAAACGCTTAAATATGCCTGATTAACTTAATTAACATTAAGAGTTTTTTAGGAAGAACTATAATATACGGAATGCAATAAAGAATATTGGTGAGTCATGAGCTGAAATAAAAGAATGCTATGAACAATTATTACCACAAATGATAAGTAATAAATTGATTTTATAAATTCCAAAGAAACTCAAGAAATATTCAATATGAAATAGTTAGCTTAATGGATGAACAAAACTTGGACGTAAACAATGAAGATGTTGATTAAATTTCACCCAGTACCTCTGTCAAATGAACACTTAATTGAGCAATAAGAGTTAAATGAAATACATAGTGAAAATGAGGAGGAAGATGCTGATAAAATCGTCAAAACTCTGGCAACCAAAAATGTTTAACTATCATGGAATCCAATGGAGAATGTTTATCTCAAGTATGTAGAGTGACTGAGAAAGACACAGCATGTTAGAAGTCTTTATCAAGAAAAGAGAAAAAAAGGCCGACTAAAAAAGAGTCAACTAACTTTAAGTCTATAAAGAAACTTATAACTTTTAAGTTTTTAGAGAAAACGCTTAAAAGTGCTTAAATATGCCTCATTAACTTAATTATGTATGTTGGTGTCAAATATATAATTTACAATACAAATTTAATATCCTGCCCCCAATTCCTGTATTTTCAAGCATTCTTCGCACACTGTTTCAGGAACCTGTTATATGCACTTGTATATTATTGCTTTCTTTTAAGCCCTGCACATCCTTGTTTTCGTTTTCTTTTCAAGCATTGCAATCACAGAGAACTCTGGAGTTGGCATGCATAAATTTTGATTTCTGTTAATCTTTTGAATCTTCATTCTTTTTTAATGCTGTTGTATTATTTAAGTCAAATAGTTTAGATGATGCATTGATAGTTAGAAATTGGATTGAATGTAAGCTTGAAATTGCTTATGTTGTAGGATTGTTTTGGCTTCACATAAGTTGCTGCCTAACTAGCAGAAGAACATTCAGAGAACGTGCAGTTCAAGTGCTTCACAAACATGTGGGGAATGTTGAAGCAGAACATTCTAAATTGTGTCTATATGTTACAGTTCTAAGACGTACAATAACATGTCAAATACTTGTGTTTGTAACACTTTCATGCAACATGTCATTAACATTCTAGTATAAAATTTTTGCACATTTTACCAGAGCATTCTGAACCACGTCTATGTATTACAGTTCAATAACAGATGATAGCACGTCAAAAGTGGTACTACTAACACTTTTTTATAACGTTCTGTGTATGTTCTAGTGTTCTACAAGATGTTACAGTTCAATAACGTTCAGTAGAACATCAAAAAATGGTGTTACTACCACTTTTGAAAAATGTTCCTAGAACAGTCTATGAAATTTCTGGTAAATTTCTAGCAGAATGTTTCTGTAGAGTTCAGGCAAAACATTTTGAATTACGTCTGTAGGATGTAGTTCATTAATGGACAATAGAACGTCAAAATGTGGTATTAGTAACAATTTTATATAACATTCCTAGAACATTCTATGAAAGTTTATAAGCAGAACATTCTTTTAACATTTATGTTCTGAATGTCATCTATAGATTACAGATTTATTAACAGGCAATAGCATGCCAAATACTTGTATTGTTAACACTTCTGTATAACATGCAAAGAATGTTCTGAATCACGTTTAACTCAAATGTTTTGAGTTGCATCTAACTAGAACGTTCTGAATCCCATTTATATGTACAGACTCTGAGGGACAACAGTATGTGAAATATTTGTGTCTGTAATATTTGCATCTAATGTGCCAGAAACTTAGTTTCCAAATTGTGAATTCACATAATTTACAATTCTTTAATGGAAGAGAACACTGCAGTTTTCTGGAAAAGACATTATCTGTTTGAAGACTTGAGCTTGAAATGTTAACATTTACAGATATATGTCATGCTTTATGTATGCATTGAAATTCAAATTCTGATATTTTTTCACATTCTTTTAATTTGTTATAGGCATGCCATTTATTAATGAAATGTTACCCTTTTTTCTCTACATTTATATGTAGTTCTTCCAGTGCTAGATCTAGACCTTATATTTCCATGAAAATTTTATATGCAATACCTATTAATTACATATAAAAACAAGATTTGTTACAATTCCTTTTTTATGATAGAAATGTGTTTTAAGCTTTATAGATTAAGCAAGAAATCAAGTTACTCTTCTTACTGGAGGGAAAAGGAATCAGAGCCACAAGTCACAAATTTCAATATATGGCCAGAATCATTGTAATTTTCCAAATTCTGAAATGTTATTCACGTGATCATATGCATCAAACAATTTTAATGTGTGACTATATTATATTCAGGATGAAATAATTTTTTCTTATTAAACATAATCCTCATTACTTTTTTGCAGTAAATTAAAAAAGCACATTTTTTTCTTTCAACATTAATAAGCTTTGATATGCCAATTAAGTAACTTTATTTAAACTTTGTATGAGACTACTGCTATCTACCATTTTTGTCATTGTAGCAGACTGAAAGTATCATGATGATGGGAGTTCAAAGTGAATGTTTGGATATTTGTTGTCATTAAAATAAATTTTAATGTTTGCATTTAAATGTATGTGAATTTAAAAAATAATAAATGTTTTTTCTTGTGTTCTGTTTACAAGCAATTTAGCTGTACTAAGCAATTGTATGTAAAAATTTCTTCTGACCTCATAATTTGTGTACAGTTTTAGAAGACTTTTTGGAATTTAATAAACAAATAAAATGATATGTGTCTTTGACAGATTCATTATTTTGTTTATTAAATTTGATTTTTAAAATTAATTCAGTGTCACTTCAGTCAGACAAGGATCTTAACAAAGAATTTTCGGTTAAAGTATAATTATTGTTAGAATTTGAAGCATTTATTGCAAAATGTTTTCAATTTACTTTTCAGCTACTAAAAATGCATTAAATTTCCAAAATATATAAACTTTTGTATTATTTCATAAAATTTTAAAGCGAAATTTAAAGGTATTAAAAGAAATGTAATGAAATTAATTTCCATATTCATATGATAAATTTATGTTCTAGAATCAAGCATTTCAATTCAATAAACTAATTATTTCCATATTTAGTAATGCAATGCATAAGATACAATATTTGCTTAAGCTAAATATCCTCCAGCAATCCAAGTCTTCATGAAAGTTATGAAACAAACTGAAGAAACAGTAACTTTAATTACAGTATTTTCGTACAAGATAATACACAGATTTTTTATTCCATTAATTGTTTACAAACTTCTGTCTGTTGTAACTAATTTTCCTTTTTATTTATGATACTTTCTCAAAAGGAAGCATCCTTCAACCGGTCTTTTATAATATTTTCAGTATCATTGCAAGGTGCCTCTCTGGTGGCCCAATTTTCTTTGAGTGTGCATAGAAAATAAAAAAAATATTTTTTAAACTAAATAATCAAGAAATAACATATTTTCTCAGACTTTAATAAAAGCAATGCTGCTTCATGCTATGTGGTCAGTTTAATGTAAATATATGTTATCTTGAAATAGTACTATAGAATATTGCTTTAAAAATTGTAGTATTAGAGATTTCGTTGTTAGAGTTGATTAAAAAAAATCAAAATTTTACATAAATTCCTTCCCCCCCCCCTTAAACAATTGTAAATTAAATTGTCATTTAGAAAACGGGAACTAGTTGAAAAAGGGTTTTATTAACAGATATTTTGTCTAGAAGATTTTGAGCTTTGCAATACAAATACCTCATCTTTTGGCAGTCTAAGATAGTATTATTAATAAAAAATGAGATTTGTTTCCTTCCCAGAAAACAAACAGAATTGATTATTTAAATTATGAAATGCTGGTCTAGTTAAATATATTTGAAAAGAATGAAATAGTCATAAAATTATCAAATTTAAGATTACAAAATTAAGTGAAATAAATATCTATTCTTTTTCTCACTGACAGCCATCAATGTTGAAGAAGTTGACTGCAGTTTTTAACTGGCTTGTGCTTATTAGAAAAAGAAGATACTATTATAAAATTGGGAATAAAAAAAAAAGATTTGTCATTCTTTAAAAATTGAATTAAGATCATGAATTGAGATTGGAAAGTGAATTAAGATGTCAAACAGAATGAAACAGAAGGTCAAATGATTTCAGTTAAATATATGGAAGTATAAGATAAATTCTGGTGACAAGAATACCTACGGTTGCGATGATAGGGATCAATTAATAGTGGAAATAAGATGGTTGATCTGTGAAGGAAACATCCACAGGAGCTTTCATTAAAACAAAAAAAATGTTGAACATGTTCTTTTGATCTTGGATTTCAATCTTAACAGCAGGATTTTCTCTGTGCAGATTTGTGCTTGCTTTTTTTTTTTTTTTTTTTTTTTTTTTTTTTTTTTTGGTTATTTTTTTGTGTTTGAGTGATAACTTCTTAGAGTTAAATTTTTTAACCTCTTTTTTATATTTTTCTAAATTTTTAATTTTCTTGGAATTTCCATGAACTTTAGCAAATGGGCTGAATGAAATGGATCTGAAATCTCTGTAGAATGGTTCTTCCCTGTATTTCAGTAGTCTCTGCAGTACAGCTTCTCTGCTACTGAATGAAAGTTGAAATGAATTAAACAAGCCTTTGTTCTGAGATAAATGAAGCTCAAACATATGGCTATACCCACAGTTTGAATTTATTGAGAACTTCAAAATTTAATGATTTTATATTCCATAGAGATTTTCAATTCATAATAATAAATTTATTCCGAATTTGGTTTAGATAAGGTTTAGGTAGAACAGGATCTTGCTAAAAAACATCTCCTTTCTTAGCTAATGATATTAATGCACTGATAGTCTGCTTTGTGGAAAATTACATAATCACTAAGAACTTAAATTGGAAGTAATATGAAATCTCCTCTTCTTCTTGTCATTTAAAATTAGATAGATATTAACTTAGTTTTTTCCTTTTTTCTTATCATTGTATCATCTTTTTCACATATTTGTTTCTTCATTAAAAAATGTAGCTATTGTGAGTACATAAAAAAAAGAATTGATGTATTAAGCATAGGAGCTCTAAGATTTCTTTCTCCAACAATGTGAAGGTCTACTTAAAAATAAAACGGATTGATAATTGTAATGATCTGTTATTACTTTAAGTAAGCCTGTGAGGGAGAGAGCTTTAAAATCATCATTTATAAAATGTTTAGTCTCACATATACTTTACAAAATTAATCAGGTAAATAAAATTATAACAAAAATAGCACATAAAAATCGAAGCTAAAACCTGTTTTGTGAAACTTTTATTAGTTAAATTTTTGGGTACTAATATATGCATTTTTTTCTTTTCAGCAATTGATTTAATCAATAATCTGCTTCAAGTAAAGACCAGAAAGAGGTTTACTGTAGATAAATCACTCTCTCATGCATGGTTGCAAGTAAGACATTTTCATATGTGATATTTTTTAACTAGGTCTTACGGTGATTTGGACTGCATTTATAGTACTTAACTAGTAATATGACAGATAATGATTTTTAGTTTTTGAAATCTCTAAAAATTTACTTACATGTTCTGCTCAACTAAATTTGAATTTTGAAGAATTCAACTTTTTTTTACTTCCTTGTAAAGGAAGTGCGAAAAATTTCTGGTATCATGTTTCAACAAAACATTTTGACTGCTCTCAGATCCATTTGAATGATGTTTTTGCATGGCATCTGTATGTGCGGACAGAATAAAGGTCTCTTTTTCCCAAAATGGATTAAAAAATGGATTTGAAATGGATAAAGAAGAGATTTTTTGGTGATGTCTATACATACGTGTATATACGTATGCATCTTGCATAACTCAAAAATGAGTGGCTTCAGATTGTTAAAATTTTGTATATGTGACTGCTATAACTTGTAGCTGTGCACCTCCCTTTTTGGTTGCAATCGGCCACTCCAAAAGGCCACGTTTGTATACTCACTCTGTTACTCAGCTCGGTGAGTAACAGCGTGAGTATGTATTTTATTTTACTTTGTTTTATTATATGTTGGTAAATCATGCTTTTTTTTTCCTTTAAAAGTAATTGAATTATGTTGTTCTTATGTTCCGGTTAAGGTTTTTATGCCTTTAGTTATTCTGCATGTAATAGAAGTATCAACAATTTAAAAGTTACTTAAGTGCGACTAAACCTAATGGAGCAGCCATTTGTTTACATTTGAAACTTAGCAGAGTAATGAATTAGGTAAGTTTTTGCACTTTTAGTGTCTTTTTGCCAAGTGGGACCGAAAGTAAACTTTCAGTTATGTGCACCAAAAAATCTGCCTTCTTGCCCATTCGCCAAATTGTTCAGTATTATTTAGAAATTCTAATTTTAATTGTAAAAATTTTTTTAACTGTTTGAACACTATTTGGGGTTTTATGTTTTTCAATTTCTAATGAAGGAGTTTTCAGTTTTTATGTATTTTTGCCTTACCACGAAGTGAGAACTTAATTGAATGAGAAATACTTATCTAACGAAAATCGAGGAAATAAGTTTAAATGAAATGCAGCAAAAAATGGGTTAAATGTTTTAATATGCTGTATAAGGAAGTCATATGATGTCTAAATCAATTTTTTTTTTTTTAAAATTAACTTTGAATTTTATTGTGCAGTTGTGTTTTAATACTTCTTGGGTTCCTCAAGAAGAATTTTTCTTTTTTTTTAAAAAAAAAGACAATTTTCTTATAATATATAAATATTTTATTGAATTGTATATTATCTATTTTGGTTCAATAATTTTTGCCATGTTTCTCGTAGTAGAATGATTGCACACTCATTATTTGCCCCCCCCCCACAAAAAAAAAATTCAAGTGATTTTTGACATTTTCACTTGAACTAAATGTTTTACCACTTAAAAAATTTTGTAAAACTCTGAACAAGTAATAATCCAAGAGTGCCAGATTTGGCAAATACGGTGTTCGTGGTAGCACATCACATCTAAGCTTACAGCTTCTGATGGGTTGTCAAACTTGTGTGAGATCAAGTATTACATGGTGAAACACTACTGCTGGTCAATTCTGACCTTTTCTGATTGCATCACTGAATTTCCCTGTTGATGGTAGTACCCTTTTGAAGTAATTGTGAAATGAACTGGTAAAGTTAGATAAAAAAAATTAATAAACCCACCAAACATAAGCCTTTTTAGCCCAAAAAGGCTATTAGTCTCAAAACATGATTTTGCATTGCTTTAATATGTTGTTTCACTTTGCATTCAAATCTGTTGCCATTTCGAAAAATATTAAGATATTTAACCAGCCTCTTATTAATTAACAAAATAAGTTATTTAAAAGTGTAGATACAGGGATTGATGCTATTTTTTTATTCTTTTTAATCTGATTGATTTATATAAAAATGCATCTAATTCTTTATATATCTAATTAAAAACATTAAATATTTTTACAGAATTACATTACATATTTTTTAAATATGCAGAAGATATATAGTGTTTTCATGTTGGTCTAAGTGCATTCATCTAATATCCTAACAAAATGCTTCACTCTTCCATCTGGGCTATGTCTATTAATCATTTAATTTAAGCATGTAATAATTAAAGTAATCTTTACTGTAAGCCATATTAAACTTTGAAAGAAACCTTTTAGGTGATCATTAAAATCTGAATCCTTTCAGAATTTTTCAACTTCAGTTTTTTTTTTAATGAATATCAGCTTTTGAAGTGCTTTGAGCAGTTTCACTTTTTCTGCTCCATGACCACTCGTATTTCCCATTGTTGTAAACAATACATTTCTCATTGATCACTAGTTATGATTCACTTCAAAACTGAATCATTTTCTTGTTTGAGAAGCCAATAACAGAAGTGTGGCAGGGCAATCTTTTACTTTAAGAAATGTCGAACCCTGCACTAAGCTTTCAAATGAAACCATGCCATTTCATGTGATTATAAGTAGTTGAGCCACCCAACTGATATAGTTGTTAGCGTCGCTGAGTGCCGCGCCGAAGGACCCGGGTTCAAATCCTAGAGAAGGCATGGATGTTTATAAATGTACAGTGTCGGTGTGGCATGGAGCCACTCTAAATATGTGGTGAGCCGAAAGTCCTCTCGTGTGGTTTGGTGGAAGGGGAGAGATGTGGGAGACCCTCAGACCCGTCCCTCCGACATGCTCTCCATCAAAATTGGGGACAGAACTGAGCCAAATTGCACTGTCACCTGTTAGGTGCTCAAGGTTGTTGACAACGACAGGCATAATCTAGCTCTCCTTGCCACGATGAATTTCATGGGCTTGGTCTGACTACGTCAGACAAGTGGCATAAGTAGTTGAATTCAACAAATGAAATGTCTTGGTGATTTCTTTTGTTGTTACTTGGCAGTTTGCTTTAGTAAGTACTTACATTTTGTTTTCATCAACTTAACTGAACTTTCAGAAAGTGTTGCATCTTCAATATTATAATTGCCAGAATGAAATTTTGCATACCGTTTTGACAGTGGTATTCTATTAACCATTCTTTGTACGTTTCATGCAATTTATTTTCTTGCTTGAACGGCATTCGTACTTTTAAGTAATAAATAGGCAAAACATGTTGAAAATACTGCTTTTGATTTTCCATATTTGATAGTCCCCCCCTCTTGAAAAAAAGCAATTACTCAATCCGATAAAATTTTTTACAAATAACCTTTAAAATATCAGCTGTCAAAATGTGTAATGATATGATTTGAAATGAAGCTGGCTATTTAAAATTACAACTAAACCTTCTGATGGTAAAAACAATTATTTTCTGAACAACCAATGTGTCTGATTTATTACATAGCTCTCTTAAGTGTTATACCCTAACACTAAAATAACATTGCTTTTACATTAATATAATATAAAATAATATTATTTATCATTAATATGTTATTTTAGATAAAAATGTTATGAGCATAAGTATATTGGATGAGTTGAACAAGTACATTAAAAAAAAATTACTATTTTTAAATCATTACCATTTTAATGCCTTCATAATATGCACTTTTTGCATTCTGGATAAATGCCATACAACATGATAAATCCATTCTTTTAATTAGTTGAGCTATTCTATTTCTAAAAATGTCTTTACTGTACTGTTATTAATCCTAGATTTTAGAGGTTTTTTCAACAGAATCATATTATAACTCTTTTGTTCCTAGGATTATCAAACTTGGTGTGATCTTCGAGAGCTAGAAGCTCAGGTTGGTTGGCGTTACTTGACACATGAGTCAGATGATGCTCGTTGGGAAGCGTACCGTCGTGAGCATAACCTTCCACCCCCACCTCCAGTTCCCCAAGAGAGAATGACTGATCGCATTCCCCGTGTTCCCTCAAAACTTATGCCATGTCCAGAAGCTAAAAAAGAAGAAGAAACTAATAATAATGTTTTTGGAAGGATTCGTTTGTGAATAATGTTAAAAAATATGGCTGATTTGAAAAAATTATTATGCCTTTCTGTGTTGTGATCTATCATCTCAGCATTTGAAATGTGCTCAAAAGTATTCCCAATGATGTGTTTTGACACTATATTATGTTTGAGGGATTTTAGATAAAATTTTGTAAATATAGTACATATTAAGGCAACTGGTTTGCCAAACATTGGTGCATGTTTTATAAATGCTTTGTGTATTGTTTGTCAGTGTTTTTGTATTAAATAGTCATATGCTTTAACATTCCAATTTACAATGCAGTTTGTATATTGAAACAATGCCATTGTTAAGCATTCATTTGATATTGTAAATAAATCTGTTGTGCTATGTAAATGAGATTTTTCAAAATTCCATTTTGATGTGTACAAGAACATTGAATAAAACAAAAAAATTTCTTTTACCAAACGCCCTTAATTCTGATACCATCTCTGCTATTATATTTGATTAACATTTTTTGGTGATATTATTGTTTAAATATTTATGTGAAAAATATGTATAATAAACATTCATTCTCTAATTCGGTATGTAAAGTTAAAAGTTCAAACTTGATATATTTTTTTAAAAATTGTGATAAATTTTTATTAGTAATTATTTTATTCATTGTTGAAGAAATGAGTTTTTTTTTTTTTCCAGTCTACCAAAATTTTCAGATTGTATTTGTAAAAATGTCAAAAGACGTTTTATGAAAGTTTTTTTTTTTTTTAATTGACGAAAGAACAAAGTACATTTTTGCAGTATTTTTTAAAATGTGACGCTCCAGTTGTATTTTAAGGTGTTCAGATTTAATGTTCTTTTTTATTCGTATTTAGCATAATTTCACTTCAGTGCCGATACTTATTTGGCTCTTACATGTAAACTGTTTGGAATTTCTTAGATGGTTTTTGAAAATTTTAATTTTGTTTTTAATGTAGTGTATACTTAGGAGTAGTTGAAATAATAATTTCTCTTTGAATTTTTAGAAAAATTGTAGCTTATACCTAGTATTATGTGATTTTATTTATAAATGCAACATTGAATATTAAAAGATCTGATGAATTTTATAAAATCATATTTAATTTATGTATACAAAGCAATGTTTGTTCATTATATGTTAGTGTTAATTGTAAATACATGTTATTTTTATTCAGTTTGAAATTAATTATCTGCTTATTTACTTCTGCATAGTTTTAATTTTAATTGCCAGTGTAAAGCAATAAAAATAAAAACCCAGAGAAAATCTTCATTCTTTCATGAAAATTACAATTTTTTTAAAAATAAAATAGCTTCATTTGAAATTTCTCAATTTTTTCTACTGAATGCAGAAAATAACTATTAATTTAACTACTATATGTATTTAAAACAAGTGATAGAGAATTAACAAAACATATTTTAAGTACAGCTGTTCATTTTTTTAATTTTTTAAAAATTTGTTTTGTGAAATATGGTTACACATGTGAGTATGAATTCTTTGAAATGAATACCTCATTAGTTTTTTTGTTCCTATACTTTTATTTTATTTATAATATATAGTTTGTGTTTTAGAATGCTATGATTTGTTTTCTTTTTATTTACGGAGAGAATTTTATATTTATTTTTCATGGTGTGATACACATAATTTGGTTTTAAAATTAATATTTTATTTATATTTTATCTAATATTTCTGGATAATTTTTAATTATCTTAAAGGTCAAATAATAATAGCAATAATAATATTTTTTAACCTCATTTAATCAATATTTAAAGAATTTTAAGTTCCTGTGAATATAAGGAATTTAAAGTAATTCTTTCAAAGGGCATTTTGATGTTTGCACTTGTGGTTTTATGATTTATCAGACTTACTCAATTACATAAACTTCTTATTATAAATAAATATCGGAATGTATTTATAATTTTTAATGAAAAATGTCAGTGAAATTTGTATCTATCTATATATTTTATTTATCATTCTTTGAGCTAAAGATGGATTATACTGATGATGTCAAATATATTTTCAATAAACTTTATGAAGTAAAGTAATTTTTCATTTTCTTATTATTCTTTTGTACTTTATGCGAGTAATAGCAGTAGGTACTCATAATTTCAGATACTATTGAATCCTTCCCAATATCCAAAATTAATTTGTATGTGCTATATTTCAGATATTATAAGAAAATGTCTTCACAACATTAAATGTTGAAACTTAATAATATGAAATTAAAATGTTGAAACTTAATAATATGAAAAAGAAATACTTTAATAGTATGGAAGTATTTCTCAAGTAAGCATAAAACAGGAAGTATCTCATACTTTTATGAGAGGGGTAACCATTTCATAGATCTGGTGTAAAATAACAATAAGCAATAATTTTAATGGTATTATCTGTAACATTAGATTTCTCCTTTATGCACAATATAATCTTTTGTATTAAAGACCTTGCACTTTATATAAGCTAAATGCCATAGTAAAAGGACTGATTAAAAAAAAAAAGACATGCGTAATATAGAATTTCTATTCAAGTATTGTTCCTGTTTTATAATTAGTAATTTTTTTTAAATTTAAAATATGAAATGTATGAAATTTTTGTGAAGTTAATTTATACACCATTTCATAACTTTGAATAAGAAAATAAAATTATTATTTTTTGTTCAGGAAATATGTCAGTATTATGTTTTCAGAAGTATTGCTGATATATATGTGTATGTATATATATAATTACAAAACAATTTTTTTAAAAAACACAATCATGCCTAAATTTTTTTGTGCATTAAGGTGCTGAAAAATTATCAGTAAATACATAAGGTAAGAAATTTAGAACTAATTTTTCACAGAGACCAAAAATTGAAATTCATAAGTAACAAATCTCAATTAATCCTGTAAGTGCAATAAAGAATTTAGTAAATGTTAAAACGAAAACTTTTCAGAAGAGCAACACCTCAATTCAAAACAAAGAAATTTAAAGAAAACGTAACGTAATAGAAGAGGAGAATGAAATGAATGAATGTAGTATTTTATTTTTTCACTTTCTTTTTCAATTCTTTACATAAAACAGAAATATCTTTATTTAAGGTACAAGATTTTCATTGGAATTTAGTTTGTTTTTTCTTTGCTTTTGGGAGGGCCAGAATTTTCTGGTGAACTATTATAATTAAAATGTGCTGAAATGGTTCATCGGCTAATTCTGGATACAGAAAAGCAAGGATTTTTGTGGGAGAGAGATTTCAATTGATTTCAATGTTCCTCCTAATGAAGTAACATTGAAATTGATTGAATTCCCCTTGTATTATGTTAGTTTTTCTTTAAATTTCTTTGATATTTCGAATTAGAATGATGCTTTTCTGAAAAGTTTTGGTTTTAACATTTATTAAATTCTTTATTGCACCTGTAGGATTAATTGAGATTTGTTACTTACGAATTTCAATTTTTGGTCTTTGTGAAAAATTAGTTCTAAATTTATTACTTTGTCTTTACTTATATATATATATGTGTGTTGTTTTAGGAAGCATTTTCTCCTTGAGAATTAATATGAAATGTCATTTAAAAAGGAAGAACAGTTATTTCTTTTCTATTCAAGCTTATCTACATTTTTTCTAAAAACTTGTTTCTGATAGCAGCACGAAATGAACAATTAGAATCACTTTGAAGCACATATCAAGGGAATATCCTACCTTTGTGCCTTACAAGAAGATTTGAAAACTAAATTATAATTTAAAATATTAATTACAAAAGAATTTTGTACCATTAATAGCAGTATAGGTGTTATTTAGCATTTGTAGTATAAATTTTTCCGGAATAAACTGATGAATTGTAATTTGAATTTCTTCTTCTTTTATCAACATATGTTAGAATTTTTCATATTTTGAGTCATTTTGATTTCATCTTTGGAGCATTTGAAATTTCATGAATTTGATAAAACAATTTTGAAATTATACCTATATTTAAACTTTCTGGGGAACATGTAAAATACTGTTATTGTAAAAACTGCTCTGTTATTTATTTATTTTTATTAATTATTTTTGAACAGTACAGCAGGGTTCATTCTTGAATTGAGAAATTTTTTAAATTTGAAAAGTTAGGATGGGGAAAAAAAGAAATATAAATGAAATTTTATTAATGTTGGTGCTAGAAAGTAGCTTAGTGGTAGATTAAATATTTTCCAGTTTCAGCTGTAAAAGTTTGAGGAGAGTGTCAACTCAAACATGAATTTCCTGGGTACATGCTTATTTTATAAATAAGCACATATTTATGAGAACTATCATAGAACATGTTAAAGGAAGAGACATCTATGAGTACCTATTATATTTGTTATAAAATTTTCTTTCAGTTTTGAATTGACTAACCTCGCCATGCAAATAAGTTACCTTTAAAAATATACAATTTTTGTTTCAATGTTGGCTGAAGATCTAATTATGTAGCAGCTTTTGCAAAAACCTGGAATGGACCCTGAAATAATTTCATTTGTATTGATGCTATTATTATGTTGTCATCCGGAAAGTTCTGCAGTTTTTTTATGATGAATATACATTAAGCAGTACAAAAATATAAAATTTCATTGAATCAAAAAAAAATTTTTTTTTTTTTTTTTGTTTGCTTTCTTTTGGCAGCTGGTAAAGTTCTTTTATCAAAAAATTATTAAGTTTATTTCTAAAAAGTTATCAACATACTGTTTAATAATCTCTGCGAAAGTGAATTCTAGAGAATTTTGAAGTGAGAGATGAAAATCTGAGAGATTAAGGTTTAGCAAGGAGAGTTACATAAAATATCTCAGCTCATTAAGTTTTTGCCGGACATTTATCAAAATTTAGGGTTGAGCATTGTCATGATGGAAGACACCTCATTTCTGGGCACTTTGCTTCCATTTGAGATGGCTATTTTTCTGAATTTACTCAGATTTGGTAGCAAAAATTCTTAGTAAACAGTTTCTTTGTATTTCTACCATACACAAAGCATTACTTTTTTGGAGATGCAGACAAGATTATTTTAGCTTAGGCCATGATCTTTTTCTTGTAACATTATTGTATAGTATCCATTTATCATCTTCAGTAATAATTCAAAAAATGAGCTTCTTTATTTTTTTTCAGCAAAGAATCGCATGCAAAAACTCAAGAAGCATATCCTGCTCTGTTAAAATATGGGTACCTATACATCTTAGCAGCTTACATGCCAGTCTTGAAATGACCATGCACTATACTTTTTTGAATATTTAATCTGTCTGATAGTTCCTGAACTTTATATGTGGTTTTTCAAAGGCCCTTGTTTACAAAGGAGTCTAGAGTGAGCATTATCTTTGAGGCTCAAATTTCCACATTTAATTTTATCAAACTGCCTACGAACCTATCATCAGAAACAGCACTTTCTTGAATGCAGTACAGATTTTAAGGGCAGTGTGACGAGCATTTTTTCCTTTTTAAAACAAAAGAGCATGTGATGAAAATAAATTTTTAGGTTCTCCATTCTTAGCACGGCAATAAAAAAAATTCTCATAACACGTTGTAAAATATGAGCAAAAATGACCGTATTTAAGTATCTGTCTTGATCAAGGTCACATCTCGTCAGTAGTAACAAAATATTTAGGAAAAAATATGATTCAATTTGAAAAATCGCATAGCTTTTCGGATGACCCTATATTTTGAGTTTCTAAGAAAATATTTTTTAATGGTATTGCTAATATTAACTGCCTAAAAGTACATGAAAAATAAGCTTTGTGAAATGCATTTCTATGATATTCATTCACAAAATGTCTAATATTTAAATATTTTGATACTGTTTGAATAGATCTGGGTGTATGTATGTACATGCGTAAATGCCTCAATGTAAATACTGAAAATATAAAAGTACCGTATAGAAAATCCATAAAGCAAGAATCTGTAGAGACTGATCTTGACTACTAATCAAAAATAAAATGCTTTTCTTCTTTTTAACTTTACTGATTTAAGACGGCTTCTGTGCATTTTGTATACCTTTGATATTGTGTAATTTTGTAGAATCTGTAGCTATAATTTTCATATTCCTGTGACCATTCTTATTATATATAAGCTCTGTTCTGCTGCTGTACCAAGTTAAACACTGTAGACAACAATTTTCATGTAGCAATAGTTCAGAATAAAGCAAAAACTTCCTTTAAATTCCCATTGTTGTTATATTTTTAAACCTATTAAAATTATCATGTTAAATATATTATGAATAAAGTAGAAATATTTATATTGAGACACAAGTAGTCAAAAGTAAATTAATGAGAAATAGCAGATTATTTCAAATAAAATATATTTGGAAATCTTTTTTTTTTTTTTTTTTCTATTTTCTTTAGGATCAGTCATATTTATCATGTTTTGTAAAATAACAAAGGAAATCTTCTTTCTGTCTTAAGTTACTCAGGTAAGTAAATTTTTTTGGAAAAAATTATAAAATGTTATGCCGAATTTTGTGTATCTATGGACAACTTTTCGTGAGAAAAAGGAGAGGGGAATCCAATTTTCATATTTTATTACTATTAAGGGACCATTTGTTTGCTAAATTGATTTGAAACACCTTATAGAACTTTTTGTTAAAATCCAACAACTAAATATTTTTTGTAGCCGTATAACAGCTTGTTATGTGAGAAAAAGGAGAGGGGAATCCAATTTTCATATTTTATTACTATTAAGGGACCATTTGCTAAATTGATTTGAAACACCTTATAGAACTTTCTGCTAAAATCCAATAACTAAATATTTTTTGTAGCCTTGCTTTATTTATGATTATTCGTATTTAATTTAACAACCTATGTATTATATTAATTATTCCTAAATTATTTAATGAAAGCATTTCCGATAGGATACTGAGCTCGAACTTTGGGGGGGGGAGCAGGCCTTGCCATTTACAGGCTTAATGCAGTTGTCTATTATATGAAAGAAAAATGAATTAATTTTCTAGTATCTTTACAACACAAAGAATGAAAAAATAGCTTCAGTATGGCAATCAGAATTAATACAGTTGTACTGTATATGTTAAGTTTCTTATTTAAGATATTAGTGTGCTCGTTGGTATCATCAGAAATAAGATATTAATGAACAATATGATTTCAAGCATGTATAAGACAGTAAAGTAAGTGAGAAGTTACATGGAAAATAAAAACACAGTCAACGAGAATTATTTTCTAACTATGAATGAGAGATTCAAGTACACTGAAATAACTATCCTGATTAAGGACAGTTAGTTCAGCTCTAATGAAAATTATATTAAAAAAAGGAAGTGTTTTCAATCTTATTTCTGCATATTTTATTAATACATACCGAAGTTACTTTTTGACTATTCCTCATATTGTTTACGTTAAGTAACTCATATATATGCATTATAAGCCAGAAAATGTAATATTTAATAAAATAGTCAATTTTGTCATCAAAACCATTTATTGAATGTGATAAAATCTTAAATAAGTATCACAATATATATATATATATATATGGCTGGATAGCATTTCTCAGCTTTCAATTGTGGCAAGATTATGGAAACATATTCAATATTTCACAGACAAAAACAAAATTGTTTAATTACATTAAATATAACAGATTTAAAAAATTAGTTCAAATTCTTTGTGGTAGAAATTGTATAATATGTGATTATGCATTCATTCTCTACCTTCAAAGCAACAGGTAATAACAATGACAACATTCGCTAAAGCTCATTTTCAATTATTAAAATAGAAATAAAATCTATCCAGACGAATCTAGATAAAATTTACTATTAAAGGAAATTAAATATTAATTACTGGAAAACATATAAGACAGATTAATAATAAAGAATTTCTTTAATGTCAAATGTATTTCATTAAATAAAACACTTATTTAACTATTAAATTTAATTTATTAAATAAGTTTGACACTTTTTTCATTTAATTTTATCTCGTATGGATGAAAGTCTAGAATGAAGGTAAATTTTCCAAAGATTGTCATTTTAGGCTGTTTTAAATGCAATCTGCATTCGTGTCAAGATTTGTTATGGAAAAAAAAAGCTGGGAATATATAACATTTCTAAAGGACATAATTCAGTGTTAAAAATGAGCTCTTAATTTCAGATAAAACATTATATAATTTATGTACATAAATCTTTTCTAGTATTTACATATTTCATTGCTTCCATTAAGTTACTTCAGTATTTTAAAAATATGTAATAGATTTTTTTATCTGTAAATGTTATCTTCATTTTTATTTTCTTTAATATTTTCAGTTTTAATGCAAAATAGGTCAATATAATATTCACTCAATTAAGCTGCTGTGCCAACTTAATAAAATGAATCCAAATAAGACTTAATCTAACTAAATCTACATTTTACACTTAGTTAGATTGTCTTATTTGGATTAAAATTTTGTACAAAGTAAGTCTACATTTTAAACTTACTGTGTACAAAATTTTATAATAGGCATATGCTGAATTTCTGATACTTTGAACATTTTCACAAAAAATACGATAAAAAATACCCTAATTTTTCAAAGCTAAATACACTATTGCACTGTAAATGTTTAAACTAAACATCGGCTAAACCCATATCACAAGTAGCAACCAATCAATAACAAGTTTATATGTGAATATTAAACTAACTGCCTATTTCTACTAGTTTTCAACAATAAGTTAATAACAAAAGAATTTTTTTGAAAATTTTCCTAAAAGAATAATGTAAATTTACATACATTTAAATATATATTTGAAGAGGCACAAAAATGAAATCACAGGGTAAATATCAAGTCAGTAATGATAGAAACAATGCATTTTTAGTTCTGAATTGAGTGTTAAAATGTAAAAATTAACAGTCTCAATTTTTCAAACCTATTAGTTTTATATATTTTATACTTTCTTTTATTACCATAATTCCTTTTTTCAATTATCATTTTAATAATGAATCCTGATGTAGTTTATTAGAATAAAAATAGTTATTAAAAATTATTAAATTTACCTAATAAAAACAAGTTTCTTCGTTCTAAAAACGGTGGTGAAACATGTGCACTCAATTTTGCAAACAGCACAGAATAAAAAATATACTTTATTCAAGTAGAATATTAATTATCGTTCATAGGCTTTTCTATTATTTTATAAATACAAAGATTCACAAATATATAATTATTTTTATACACTGTGAGAAAAAATATGTTTTATTTACAAAAAACTCCCTCTCACATCTATACAGTCATCCCTACACAAAATTAACAAGTGTTAAAACAATAATGGAATTTAATATTCTCATATATGAAAAATAAATGCAGTAACTTGATTCGAATACATGCAAATTTAAAACGCAAACTATGTCTAATTTCTTTATTTATAATCATTATGCATGTTTATAATACTGAAAATCAAAGCATTACACAGAAATATAATGTAGATTATAGAATGTTACAGCAAGCTTTCCTCAGAAATTTTTCGTTGTTTTATTGAGCAGCAACCATGTTAAATATTTTAACATGGTTTCACAGTTAAATAAAGCTGTATTATTTATTTAACAAAAATGGCAACAAATATAATAGTAGAGAATGTTTTGGTTTGTTTTACATTTGGATGACATGAGACTGCAATGTAACTATAGGTCATGATGCACTCTTACATACTTTAACAATACACTGATGTGAATCAAAATGCAATAATACGTCAAATTCATTTCATTTCAAAATGGTAGTCAAATTAAATATGCTATGAAATACAAAGATGTAACTTACTACATAAAACACAGAACTTACATATTAAAATATTTAAAAGATACTTAGTCCAAAAAATATTTTTGTAACTTATAGTAAAAGCATTTTTTAAAAATATGCAAACATCTGTATAACCCAAACTTTCTTTTAAAAATTTAAGTTTTATCATATAATAAAAGGTGTGATGTAAAAGATTTATGAGGGATGACAGCATAGTTTACAGCTTATAAAGAAAAATGACATGTTTGGATTGCAAATTTCAGTTCTTTAATAGTAGTGAATCCTTGAACACATTAAATTTCTTACTTTTTTATATCATAGCACTTTTGTTACAAAATTTGCATCTATTTTTTTTTCCAAACCAATTTTATGATATAAAACACAATACACATAAAAATATACAAATTAATTTTTTAATAATCATAAAGTCCTTTTATTTATTACAATACGATAATAGTCATGACAAAAGAAATTGGGTATGTCATTCACTGAAAAAGTGAGCACAAATGCTGTCTTAGAAATCTAAACAAACTAGTGCTGCACTAATCAACAGAAATACATTACTTTTAAAAATTTTTTTTTTTTTTTTTTTTTTTTTTAACTGCTGCTACAAACAGCATTTTATTTCATGATCCAAATTTACTATAGCCATTTACTATATTACTTAATATAAACTTATAAGATTCAATTCTATAAATTTATAAATTCAATAAAATAAATAAATATAAAATTAAAAAATATGGCTATTTTAGTACAAGGCATTTTCACTAACAATTGCATTAAACTTATAATAAAAGCAGAAAGAAATTCTGTTTCAGAAAAAGCAAATTCTTCTGAAATCTTTCTGCTTATTGAAGATTATTATTACAAAAAATACTTATTGAAGATAATCAAAAAATACTTATTGAAGATATTTTCTTTATCAAATGTTGTCACTAAAATCTATCCCCAAATGGCTAATTTTCATACCAGAGTTTCTATCATTAACTTGAAACTGGTACAAATTGTGACTACTAAAAATCTTTTACTCATGTCAAGTACGGTACATGAAATTTATTGAAACGGGAATGACTGCAGTGATGAAATCGTCTTGGCATCTAATAAGGAACCATAGAAATGTGCTAAGCTCATTAGAAGGTCACGCCACCAGTTAAATGGAAAGAGATACACACTGCAGAAATTTTGTAGGTGACTAGCATTTGCCACATTATATGCTCAAAGAGAAAACATATTTGTTTCTCATTAAAAATGGAAGTTTTCAATTAACTACATTTAAATTTCTCACAACTGTTTACCGAATCTGAACTGTACAATAATTACAAGATCAGTACTAGAGTCACTCAACACTAATAAATCCATCAAACACCAGTTGTGAGTACAGCAATACTAAACACACATCTGATTCTTTTGGAACGTAAGTAGTCCCTATTTTTCTTTGTGTCACAACACTTAGACGGAGAGCAAGGCACCTTATCAAAATGGAGCTATCAATCATTTTGAAGAGGAAACTTTAAACAAAAATAAAATAAGCTTAGTATCAAACATGTACATGATCCGAGCGGTGACTGTGGTGATTAAAAATTGTCAGAGTTCGTGTGTCTTCTACACTACCAGAGTTGGCCGGGACATTTAAGCCATTGCTCCCAAATGTACTAGAGTCACAAAGTTCTCCATTTAGAGGACGAAATGCTGTGAGATTAACTAAAGTGGCAGATGTTTTCCCAATACCTGCTGCAGCAACATTTCCAGAACTAGTCCTTGTGAATGAAGTACTGTTCCTTCCAAGACTTCCAACAGTACTACCACGACCAACACTACTTGTGGCACTAGCACGCCCTGTGCTCCTTGCAGTGTCACTGGCAGCATCTCCAGAATGACTGCCTGAGCGAGAACCACTTTGGCCACTTGAATGACTTCCTCTCTCTACAAAATTAAATAATTCCTTAACTTTTTATAGTTATGAAAAGTATTTAATCTCATAAATAAAATACAATATGTACATAATCTGAGACTTGCATTAAGATTCAAATTTCAGAGTTTCGAAAAACAATTACATTTCATATTGTTGAAAATAAGGGCTTTCAGTAATATATTTTATTCATATTTTCAAAGAATACAAATGTGTTGCAAAATTTTAAAAAGTTGAAACTTTCATGAATTTTACAGCTTACTGAGAAATAATGCAAATATTTCTATAGATCAAATACACAAAAAATTTCAGTTTATGGAAAAACAGAGTAATGAAAATCAGGATTCTATCTCAAACAATAATAAGCAATTCTTTGTTATTTTGGATTGCTAACAACAAAATAAACAAAACTCTTCACACCTAAGCCAAGCAGATCATTTTCTAAAAAAGGAGGAAAGGGCTGAGTTGTGTGTTTCTTATAGATATTCTTACAAGCTGCATAAATATACTTAAGCATGATTTATCAGATCAGATAACAATGACTGCAGATCCTCATAATCCTGTTTAATAGGATTTGGGAACTACAGGTTAATCTTTTGATATCTTGAAAATCAGGAAAGGAACACAATGCTACTATAGCTTGCTTTTCCCATGGTACAATTAGATCTTTGGATGTAGGCTTGTCAATAAGCCTTCAATTAAAATCTGGTACAATAATACAAGATTATTTTTACAATGCTTAGCCACAGTTTAAACTATGCAGGACAATTTGTCTTCACTTTGGGAGTCAAAGCTATTTACCAAAACACTTTCATTTCTAGCTGAGTTAGGATATGGCTTGAAAAGAAATCCCTTAAGTTCAGTAGTTGCAAAAATATAAAAGTTAGATTTAATAAAAATTAAAATTCAGCAAACAATCAACATTAGCAATGTTGACTGCTGCCAGATCCCATGATGCATTCTGGACTTCTCTTTTATCTATGATTACATTCTTGTTTCTATTTCCAAATGCACTGGAAACTTGCTTTGCTTTTTGCTAATATCAGTTGTAACTGGTCATGTGATATGTGGTACTATTTGACTGCACATTATTATCAAGTTATATATAGTAATTTGCCCTTTTAGTTTATAAATCATGAGCTAAAGTATTCAAGCTTTCCATTACTTCTAAAATTACCCAGCTGTAAATCAGCTATACCAAAATAACTGCACAGCAAGCTACTGACTTCTTTGTTAATAAATTGTAAAATTATAAAAACAATGCTTCAATGAGTTTAATGGAGAATATACATTTCTAATGCAAGACTTTTAATGCTGAATAATGTTGTCTACTTGAAAGAGCTAAGAGAAACGAATTTTGACAAAAAGCCATCAATAAATTAGAAATCCATGCAGTTATAATATTGCTATAGGAGGAGAGAAAGCATAATATGTCTATTAGTCTAATATACAGAAAACTGATGCAGATGAAACATCTACTATCGATCACGATCTATCTACTATCTATCTTCTCAATGAAGAAATTACCAGATTTTGACATTTTACATCTGCCAGCTTTCCAAATAAAATTCTTTTAACACATAATACAATTTTATGGGATTAATGGATCAAATTCCAGCATTCTCCTTGCATATTACAATAGCACAGGCCTATTCTTCTAACAGAAAACTAGCATAGAATCTTGTACATTTTAAATACATAAAGGTTAAGCTTCATCTGATCTCAAAATAAGCAGTTTCACATGACAACATATACTAAATTTATTATGAAGGAAAAAATTATATCACACAAAAGTGCAATACACAATGAAAGTCTAAAATGAATTTGATTTGATGAAATTCCTCACTATAGATGTCTTTATATTAATTGTTTGTAAGGATATACATTTTATTTAGTGTTTTTTGTTCTTTCTTTCATTTTAATAGCAATGGATTTTTTAATTTAGAATTTGTCAACAGATAAAGACAGAGATGTTCTTCACAAAGAAAGATTCCCTCCCCTTAGACAGATAGCTCTAGTGTGCTTTGGCATAATTTATCAAACCAGCCAACTTGCTTTTTATTATGTCAAAGGTTGACACACATTGTTCATCTATCCTGTTTATCTTGGGAAAGATCCACTAAATATTCCATTATTCACTTACATCCCGTATCTCCATGAATTGGTAATCAATCCAGTGTGGAATTCTGCTGTATCTGCAGCTTTTAACTTCCAACACATAGAAAGTTCGTTCTATGCAATAATATAAAAAAAAATTATGTGTTTACTATAAAAATTCCCTTTCTAGCTTTAATTTGAATTTTTTTTTCATTACAGTGAAATTCCAAGAATATTCATGTAGAATATATTCATTAGATTACAAAAAGATACACGCTTTTACATCCCACAACAAAATAGAGGAAAAAAAAGGGGGCAAGAAAAAGAAACCAGGGAAGGGGTAAGAATTTTATACAGTTAGGTATGTTACTGATTTTAAAGCAATGAATTTAATAATGTAAAACTTGGCACAAATAAGATCTGAAAATATGTTCCTTGCAAATGCTGTGCTCTTGCCTATTATGCCATTACCTCACTAGCTCTCTTAAACTTTTGATGAATGTTATCATAGTTCTGACGTGCAGCACATTTACCGACATTTCAATATTAATTTTTTTTCAAGAAATACATAAAACACAGATGAGAATCAACAAAGTTAAAATGAGTAAATAAAGAGACAGACAATCATGTCCTATCAAATGTCTAAAACAAATTATTGATATAGAATGATGACAGTGCAGAACAATACATTTCTTTGAAAAAACCAAGCTTCTTTCCTTCAACAAATATGTCAGTCTGCCATCATAATATTAACATTCCTCTTATGCATAAGAAGTTTGGCTGAATTAAAGATACAGATGGCAAATAGGTTTTTAAAGAACAGAGGTAGCCTTTTTACCAGAAATCAGTCATATTACTTGTGTACATATATACCACAATATATAGGTAGGGTTGTTTTGTATTTTTTAATATGGGAAAGCACATAAAAGGAACTATCTACTAAGGGATGCCATTATGGAGGACTTTCTAATCACAATAGGTAGGAACCCATTGTAAAACCACTTCAGTATTAACTGCTTTATGGTAGTCTTACAGTGCAAAATATGGGGAATGAAAGTAGACTTACAATTAGAAATGGCCTGGAAAGTGTACACTAAATATGATAAGATCACAATTTTAGCGAATTCATATTGATGAATGTGTAATTGCTAAAGGACTCACAATGTCACCTTTAATTTGAACTAAAAATATACTTTTTAAAATCCAATATCTTTTTGCCTGTTTCAGTTTTTACAGCCAATATTTGGCTTAAATAATAAAAAAAATACAATTTGAGATTTTTTTATGTGATTTCTGTAGTGATGATTTTAAGACAGTTCTACAGTTTTAAATGTAAACTACAAATTCAAACTTCAATATATATGCTAATATTATTAATAAATATCTATGAATATATAAATTATTAAAAAGTAGGAAATACTAGATTAAATAAACAACCTCGTGGTGGAACATTGTCAACTAGAGATGCTGGACCTAATGCACCAGAATCACGAACAAAGCCATCATCACTGCATTGAGCTGTGCCACCACTGGAACAACCTTCACCACACCTCGTACGCAGTCTGTTAAAATTTTAAAATAATTTAAATTTACAATAAAAACAAATGCATAAATACTTTTTAAAAGGATAAAAAAAATTACATTCTCTGAACTTAATATTATTTTAGGGAACATTTTATCATTAAAAAGGTAATAAGATGTACTGTTGCATAATCTTTACAGCTGAACAAAATTAAAACTCAAAAAGGCATGCTAAGGTGGCGGGAGAAATGCCTTATATGATAAAAGAAGAGTAACTTTCATACCATTAACACTCATTAATTGGCATTCCAACATATCCAAAAAAGTAATACTTACTGCCATTTACATACAACTACTTAGAATCAAAAAGGTATGCTATGAGGTTGATTAATTTCAAGAAGAACTATGTCATTTAATTGATTTTGCTTCTTGAATAATCAAATTATCAAATTCCCAAATTTAATTTGCCCTACATTAAAAAAAATAATAATAAATAAAAAAAACTGGCATTGCAATTTTTAAATTGCATGTTGACAGTGATACGATTATTGTTACCTTAACTGATAAGGCATTCCAGTAGGATGGTTAAGACAGGTAATTTAATGTTTACATGTGTTTAGTACCACCTCTTCATATAAATATTCTCTTGTAATATAGCTATCTATTTTCTAAGTCTTCAGATTAGAAATTACTTATTCTGGCAACTACTTTCACTAATAAAATATGCATTTTTTCTTTCTTAAGACAAACTGCAGCTAAATTACGCGAAAACTGTTATCTTCTTTGACTAATTTTTTGTTTTCCACAATTTTTGGCCAGCTTAAAATCCTCTGAGTTTCGGGTCCATAGCCATTTTATTTATTTGAACAACCTTGTAGATTCTGACAGCCCTGCTCCTACTGCAACCCTGACAATAACGCTTCCCCAGGAAATAGCCCCTGTAATTAGTACAATTGCCCCTTGTAACACTTCTATGCGATTAGACAAACATTTTAACCACCAAACAGAATCACTTAGTAGCACCCTTTTACTTTTTCTTTTACATTTAACCAGTTCAAGTCACAACCCTCTTTTTCAAAGATTGGTTTTGTTTTCCTAATGTGGTAAGCAGAGTTCAGACATCGAATCTGGCAACCATAATGTTCTCGTGCTTTTCAGTTTGAATTTTTTCATTATTTTTGCAAATTCTTTTTAAAAAATTTTCTCCAATCCACCCAAAAAGACACAAAAAAAATCACTTTCAAAAAAATTTTATGATTAAAAGTTTTAGACACAGCCTTCTTGTTACTTTATTAAAAGACTTTTTAGTTTGGCACTATACCACTCTTTAGTTTTGTTCCTTACATTTGCAGATTTTTCTTAGTTTTATTTGTATATTACTTCCTTTTTCAATATACTGCTTTTAATTTTTTTAACATTTTGTTCAATTGTTTACTATTATTACTCAAGTATTTGCTCTTTATTATTTACTTTTAGTTTTCGTTTGAATGCTTTCTATGAGTGGGAATGCATGTAGGGGAAGCTCTGACCTTATTTGAGAATCAATTTGATCTTTTTTTAAAAAACAATATTTTGTTTAACAAACGGTTTGAAGTTTCATAGAGTCCAGAGGAACAAAACATGTATTCAGAAATCATTAATGAACCAGTTCAAAGTTTCAAAAACAAACTCTAGACAAGTTCTTTTTGAAACAGTAAACAGGGAAGATTAACATTTTTTTCACTTATCTCTACTAAGTTTCATATATTCATTTTTCACTTCTGCTTACATGGATTTTTAGCTTTAATTTCAATCTTATGTTCATATTTAGGATTTAACTGGTATATATATATATATAACGGGTGTTTAGAGAAAGGTTTTGGTTTAAGTTCTCAAAATTTACGTTCCCAATTACTATGTCATCAGCGTTGTGCAAGTTCGTGGCATAGATTAATCTAGAAGTGGCATAGTCCAGAAATGTTATTGTGATTTTTAGAATAAATTATATATATAAATGATAAGAAGATATATGAAATATAAAATATCTATCCTTCAAATAATAAATTGATAATAGCCCTTTAACTCCCATCTTCATTCTAAAAATCACAATAACATTTTTGGACTGTGCCACTTCTAGATTAATCTATGCCACGGACTTGCACAACGCTGATGACATAGTAATTCGGAACCTAAATTTTGAGAACTTAAACCAAAACTTTTCCCTTAACAGCCTGCCATAATGGATATCTATACACTTTAACTTCTGTCTGTGTGCTGCTTGTATGTAATTCTGCTAGGCTCCCTTCCTATTGCAAAAGTATCAAAAATGAAAATGTTCCGGAAATAGACACAATTAGAGCATTAAGTAAATTGTGGCTACAAATGTCAATGTAAATAAAAATGGAATTTAAACCATCATCTTCAATATGGAACTACGTTTCTACATCTCAGTGTTCATACATAAATATATATATATGTAATAATAAAAAAAAAGTCTGAAGTAATGACCAGCAGGAAAGAGCAGGAATTCTAACGTCGTAGAAGTGTTGCTCTATAACGAATAGGAAATTGGAGGCGAAGGCAGATTAAATCTTCATTTTTTATTTCCGCTTGTTGTGGCCACAATCAACTTGGCACATGAAATGTGCCTATTCCTAAATAGCTCATATTTTAGATTAATTTTCAGTAAGAAAGAAGAAAGTAGCAGACAGCAGTCTAACTAGACGAAGTGTAAAGAGCAAGTGCGTTACGTTCAGGATGAAATCGCAATTCAGACTGAGTTAGTTTTGGTTTTACAATGCATTTTGATTGGACAGTTAATACTTCTGTAAAATTATTATTGGTTACTTGACTTTTAGTTCCATTTACATCATCAGAATTATGTAAGAATCATATGACAGGGATTGATCTAGAAATGACGCAGTGCGTGGAGAGGTTATTATTTTTAGAATTGAGAAGAGAAATTTACGTTGTTAATTTAATCTTAGACATATTCTTTATTTTTCTTACATATTCCCCCTGTCAAAGAAAGAAAGGCGTAGCGACAAAGAAGCAAATGAAGAGAAATAATTTGAAAAAATACCAATTTTGAAATTTTGACCAAACTAATTACTTATATAATTGCAAAATCTTAACTTATATAATTGTTTAAATAATATTTTAGAGTCCTTTAAAAATTCAGTCCAAACGTTTTTGTAATTTGCAGTCCATTAATTAAATTTCTTCAGTAATGTCTTCTTTGTAAAGCTTTGAACACAATATATCGCAGTTGAAAAACCTTTGCACACATATTATTGATTTTGAATAATCAAAATAAATTTTAAAATTTTCAGAACACATTTAATTTTCATTCTTATAACTTATATTTTAACATCATAAATTTGATAATAGTATTGCTAAAATTATGGTTTTACCAATGTTGTCTTTCATTTGCAATTTCTGAATTTAACAAACTGAAAGGCCTCGCAATACTTCTAAACAAACATATCCATCATTAGGGCTAGCCTCTTGAGCTAACCAGTGTGTTTTGCACTGGTGGCTCAGGGTGCCTAGGCATGTTTTAAAAAATCGTAATAACTTCTTTGGATTGCGTCATTTCTACATCATTCCATTTTGCATGGCCTGCGCAGCGCTGATGATGTAATAATTGGAAACTGAACCTTTCAACTCAAACCAAAACTTTTATCTTCGTGTGCTTTCATATTGGCTAACTAAGGACTTCAGTTGCTTCTATCTTCGCTGCTTGAACGTAATTTCGCTCTTCTCGCCTCCTAACGCAATAATATCAAAAATGTAAATGTTATTGAATAGGCACAAATAGAGTGTCAAATGATTGTGGCCACGAACGTCAACTGGAAAATAAAAATGGAATTAAAACCGCATCGACTGCAAGTTTCTTTATATTATATAGCTATTATGCATGGACACTGCTCCGTCTTTTCATTGCATTTTTATTATTACATTTTTATATATGCATACATAATTAACGAAACAAATTAATACTTTCCACGATTTAATGTAAAAAAACAAAAGAATGGACTAATAAACTGAATAAAATGTAATATTATTGGGAGAAAAGTTTAAAGAAAATCTAAAAGAAGCCTTTGGCAAAAATTACTGTAGCTGATGGTATAAAAGAAACAAATGAAAAATTAAAACAATAAATGATGTAACTAATTGAACAAATTTAGATAAAACTTGTAAGGTGATGTTTATCTGAAATTCTTCCATCACTGAGCATCAGAGAGTCTTATAAAAAGTGTTTCTGTCCATCTCAATATCCAAATGCCACTCTTTTATATTTTGATTAAGTGTGCTTTGAAAAATCAAGAACATTGCTACAGTTTTTTTGGAAATCTTACAGATGTGAATACCATAATCTGAAAAAATAATTATAGCCATTTCGAAAAGTGAAAATTAAAAATTACTTCTAAATGATTCTCTTTGTTAAAGTAATACACTTCTTTAATCTGGAAAGTTTTTACTTCTCGTCAACTGGCAACATTTTTTGACAGGATACAGATACTTTCATCCACTTTTTCAAAAACTCTTTGCAGACGTCAACTAAATATTCCCTTTGAGATATGGTGAAGAATTTCTTGCTTTAAGTATATAATGTTAATTTATTACATTAACTCAAGATTTTCCTTTAATTACAATTCCTTTCTACCACCCCCATTTGCCTTCTCTTCATTAAAATACTAGAATGTAATTTCTATTAACTAAATCTGAATCTCATATTTAAGAACATTGCCAGAAGTTATTTCATCTGACTTCTTAGCAGCAACTTTTAAAAATAGTATTTGGCGGTACTTTTCGCAAATCAGCAACTATGTGTAATCATGTGCTCTTCTGAGTTAGAGCAGCAGAAATGCATTATATTTCAATCTCTTCATAGGATTCCTTTACAATTATAGCCAATCCAGACACTGGTTAATCCATTGTTGAGTTTGAATGCAGAATAAGGTATGTTTATTAGTGCCTATACTGCTTTTACAGTGTGAATGCATTTCAAACCTGCTGAAGAACTGAAAATCATTAACATGAGCCATTCAGACTTTTAAACTGCAATTTATTCTCTAAAATAAAATAAGCTGGTTGGCTGGCCAACTCATTGAAGTAAAGCATGAGATGACTATCAGCCCAATGAAGGATGCTTTTGTAGACGCTTTTCCATGCAAGACTGATTATTCTTGCATACTGTATGGAGAAATTATGCAACAAGTTGGTTTACTGGAAACCAATCTCAAGATGAATTACCATATTCGGCACTCTTATCCAGTTGGTTACTGATGACTTCGAAACAGACAGACAAATATATTTTGTATATGCACTAAATATGAATCACCAGAGCTGTCAAAATCTCTTTCCTTTTCTCCCCTTTACTTCCATCCATAATATCGCTTTTTTCCCAATTTCCATCTGCAATATCATTTGCAAAAACAAGAAAAATGACGGACACAACTATTGGTCTCAAAATAGGTTGGCTTATTTTGAAGTCATCAATCAATCTAGAGATAATCATTCTGAAACTATTTTATACTTCAATAACCCATCAAAATTCTCAAACTACAGTTTTATGAAATGAAATTATTTTGTCACTGATTTTACTCTCAACCCTGTTGCTGTCTTCACCCTATATTTTTCACATACATTGGCTTCAAAAATTTAAGCATACAATGCAAGTTAGCAGTTTTTGAAAGCATAGCTGAATCTGAGTGGCTGAAAATTGATGTGGATGCAGGCAGAAGTATACAAATACTACATCTTACAGCCAATCATGGCTGACTGTCTAAACATATGGTAATTTAGCAATAATTAAAGATGCCAACATTCTGAGGGATTTGAAGAGGTTCATTTAAACACTGATGAAAAGTGTTTAGAACTTTCGTAGGATAATTTTTTATGATATTTATGCATCTATGGATAAAAGAAGACCAATGGCAGATAGTGGGCATTTGTGCACTATCAGACACATTAAAAAAGGACAATCAATCAAGGATGTTACTTTTTTCTTTCATCCTGATTTAGTGATTTCTTAGATGTGGAAAATATTCTAAACAAGTCAAACAGTTAACTGGAAACCTGTGCCTGATCAGCCATTCTGAAGACCGTTACACTTCTATAGTAATGTCACTTGGTAAGACAGTATCTCCCAGTACTGTGCTTTAAAGGCTTCACATGAAGGGATTGTATACCAAAATACTAAGTGTTTGTATTTTGTTAACCATCCACAGAGGTACAAGATTAAAGCACTGTAATCAACATCTCAATTAGACTGTCTCAGATAATATCTGCAGTGATGTTTTGATCACCAAAACTATAAAAGCATAAAACACACCTGAAGACAAAGATGCTGGAAATGATAATGGTGCTGCACTAAATTACTGGAGCTATCATAGTCAGACATATAAGGTTAGTGGAGTTTAAAAGGGAGAACAAGTATCAGCTACTAATGTATTACCACCATTTCTATCCATAAGAAACACCAAGTTTAAAAGGTCAACCCCCACCCACCCACCAACCCCCCCACACAAAAAAAAATAAATAAAAAAATAAATAAATAAATAAAAATGAATAAAAAAACCACTGAATAGGACTTTTTTAAAAGCAAAAATCCTTAGATTTCTTTCATTAGCCCCTTTTACAAAAAGGCACTAATGTAAGTTTTTCCTAGAAGTTCAATTTTTGTAAAGTAAATGTTCAAAAAGATGTAGAGATATCTGTATTATTGTAAAAGTTTTAAACATTTCTATCACACTCAGTCTTCGAAATTAAGAACCAAGACCAAGAATTACAAAATTCTGCAACAAAAAATACATTACATCTAGTTATGGCTCATAGATACATCATATTTATACAGAAATCACATGATTATCCAAATATTTTCAAAGGGAATTGAGAATTACTATTAAATATTAAATGAAAAATATGAGTATGCAGCATGCATTAGAGAAACCTGAAATATAAAAATGCATATAAAACTCACCTATTCCAAAAGTCTATTATTATCTTTTTGAATAAACCGATACTAACTGGTCCACCAATTATGCTACTTAAACTATCACTTGTCTCAGCATATGAAGTTGTGAGAGGTGAAACATATATTGGGTAACCTATGGGCTGATCACATGAAGAATTTATGATGTTTCGCAAAGCTTGCTTGGCATTCTGGATGCTTCCTCTTTCTGGATTACGATTTCGCAAATACACAAGTTCTTGCTGCTGTCCTGCCCACAGTCCGCGAACACATTCTCTATTAATCTGCAATGATTTCAGATTTCAGCACACATATGTTCCTTTACCATAAAACAGAGCAAAATATGAAAAACACAACATAACTGTGAATAATAAATTTGAAAAAAGCATTACCTTGATGACTCTAAAGCTTAGAAATCTTTTGTTCAACATGATAATTTTATATTCATCACAGCTATCTTCAAAAACATGCCTTTAAGAAAGTAGACATGATAAGAACATGATATATAACGTACAAATACATATGATACAAAGGTACCTTTCTTACAGTTGTAGTCAGAAAAAAAATTTAGCATGAATTCATTTATTTATTAAGGATGGAAAATGAAACACTTTGCATCTGGATTGTAATACTTTACTAACATTATATAGGCCTACTTTTGGAGTCTAATATTGCAATGATTCTTCTTGGAAATAACTGAAACAAGTTTTGTACAATCAAAAAGTGTACTTTTAGTCATTTCTCATGCAAAAACGGTCATTTCGTTTTATGATGATGGAGGTGGAAAATGTTTTCCAACTATCTCCACAAGCATAGCCCCTACAGGTTCAATGGTTTTCACATCACACAACTGTAAAGAACACAAAGATGCTTTTCTGTACTTCATAATCGATAAGCTGACTTTCAACTTCTTTTAACTCATTCTAATCACCAGTTTTGTGGTATCATCTGCAAAAGTAGTGATAGAAGTTTTGGTGTGAACTAGCAGGTCTGATATAGGACACCTGATTTGGGATAAAAATGTGTGGAATTTTCCTTTATCATATGCTGATGGGCCTTGATAATTATGGGACCATCAAGAACAATTAGTAGCACTCATGATACTCAACCTGAAGAGTCATTATTCTACTTTCATGTTTAATTCTTCAAGAGACAGTCTCCATCAGAAGTCAGCAACATCGTGCCTGCAAAGCAATTTTAAAGTATTCAAAATATTTACATTCTAAATTTTAGATACTTGAAAACACTGCCTATTAGGAGCACTCGTAATTGTAATGAACACTTTAATAAAAACTTTATCTTTGCCATTTTAAAAATTGTAAGAATTTTATATTTAAATTTTTGACACAAACTGAATATTAGTGACATCTAGATAACATTACATCACTAGATGAATCAATTTTTGACTGTTACAAGCATCTGGATTTACATACAGTTAACCATTTCCTTGTCTATTTTATATAGTCATGGTATGCTATGCTTTATAACTGTAACATCTTTTCGTATATAAACTTGTCATTTCATTAATTTGCATTTTCAGTTGCAAGTAGAGTACACATTCTTCTTTTCAAATTAAGAGATATCAAAAAGATATAGCCAATATTGCTTTTGCTATGGTTGGTACTAAGAAAATAACTTCATTTCAGGTTATTGCTGTGTGTGAATAACTTATTTCAACTGAGGAAAAAAAAAAAAAAAAAAAACTTTAAATTTCCTTACTTGGCTAGTAACATTTATGAAAAATGTGCTATAATAACACTTTTTCATAAGCCTAACTGCAGTAACAACTTTGCTAAACATTACAATGTTTACAATTACATTCCACATAAGTGAACTTTATTTTGATACAATTATTTATTTATTTTTACTATTAATATAGTTACCCCATGGCGCTTCCTGAATTCCCTCATTTTGGTAATATGCCCTCCAAGTAAAAAAGGTTTCTGGACCTTGACTAGTTCATATGCCTGTGAAGAAGTTTTCTATATATAAATGCTGCCAAAAGCAAAAAAGCCAATGAAGGTGGATTGAATGCACAGCTATACATATTTTGCATCTGCGTATGCTTTGCATTTCTGACATCACTGAAAGTGGAGTTTACCATGGCACTGGTTATTAACCATTTTGAGACAGCGCACCTTTGCTTAGGGCATTCCGTTGGGATACAGGGGAGTCACAAGAAATTGTCCCACAGGTTGGCGGTTTTGTGTCGCTAAGCCTAATTTTAGGGAAAACAAATGCAGGGTTCATACACATTTCTGCACATGGAAATTAAGTACTTTCAAGGACTTTTAAGGACCATTAATGAAACAAATTAAGGATCTATAAGCAAATGGGAACTGAGTAAATTCAATTAAAAATATTATCTATGCCTGAATTTCACTTTTGTAATACCATCTTAAAGATAAAATAGATCCGTACATAGGATGAATTATTATTAAACATGAATTAATTAACAAAATTAATAATAAGTTTGAGAATAAAATCAACTTTGTAAAATGTATCAAATAGCATTAAATATTTTACACTTATAATAGTTGGACTTTTACTATCAGTTAGCTTTATGTTAATTCTTTTTTTTTTATTATTATTATGTTTCATTTTTGTAACATACTTGCTCAGTCTAGAGGTTTAGTAAATAGCAGGCAGATTTTATGTCAAGCGACATAAAATAAAATAAGAAGTAAGATCATAATCAGCATTATTCATAAATGATCACCCTGCCACCACTGCTGCTTGCCTAGAGAGAGACCTGCTAATTAGAACAAACCTGAAAGGCTTGATGTAGATAGAGTTGGCAAACTTTGAAAGTTAGTCAGCCTCTGTCTGTCGCAGTTAGTGTCGTAGCTTCATGTAGAATTTCAAGGATTGTAGCCCAGTTAATATACTTTAAGGTTCCAATAAGCCACTAAAGCACCACAGGTGATAAGTTGTTTTGTATTGTTTTAAGTCTCACTAGATGCAAAGAATAACTTTTACACGAATTTTTACATTTTTGTATTTTATCTTGTGACTATGGTAAGGATTACTGAAAGGCAATAACTCGCTTTAATATACAGAGATAATCTTTAAGGGTAAGCAATTAGTTATAGGTAGTTAGATAATATTAGTCATTATGGATTTACACAGCCAATATGAAATTTTATTTATTTTTTAACAATATTTGTTAAAAAAGGCCCTAATAAAATCCCAATCTAATAAAATTTCACAGTTTAAAATACATGTAATTTATGACATTGAGTCTTAAGTGATATTCAGATAATTACGCATTAAAAGCTACAAAACATAGATGTTTTGTAACAACAACACTCATCAAAATATTTATGCATCTTTTTAGTTTTAAGCCTTCCCAGACATTTTGGCTAATTTAAATTGATTTTCCTTTTCTTTGAGCATCTTTTCTAACAATCAGAAAATCATCTCAATACGCAAACCAATGTTCTGACTGGTTTCTGCGAGCTTTATCTCCTAACTTGTCAACCTGTCTACAACGTAGCTGTGAGGGTTTACTTGATCTGGTGAAAGATAAATAGTCCAAAACCTCCTGACAGACACGAAGCACATTATCGCTATGTCTGAAAGTATTTACAATGTCAGACAAAGGTTTGAAAAAGCCTCTTATTTAAAAAGAACTTAGAACATATAGGCATGTTCTGATGCTAATAAAATCAATTACAGTTCGTGGTGATGTAATTAAACAAGAACAGACAAATTCAAACTAAAGTTGTGGAAAAGACTATATAGTTTAATTTTAATTTAAGCTCGCTCAGTAACTCTATCATATGAGGAAACTGAAATGGGAAATTATGGTAAAGGCTGAAATCATAAACATGGGAAATTATAGTAAAGGCTGAAATCATAAACAACTGAGTAATTTATATAATAATACTGAACATATCTTTGAAGAATAATTTTCTTGATGTATTCCGTTTTTTTCTTCAACACATTTACTTTTCAATTTAGAATTTTTGGATTTAATTAAGGATTTCTGTTATTCCAAAAAAAAAAAAAATGCATTTAGAATGTATAGAAAAAGTTGCTAATATTATTTCTTTAGCAATATCAAAATTCAGAAGACATATGAAATATATATGGTAAGGGCTGGTTATACAGCTGATATGGCAGAATTTTTAGAATTTAGTGACAAATCGAGCAACAAAATCTAGAAATGTCACAACTTTTAGAATTTAGAGCAGGAATTAGAAGCAGAATTTAGAAAGGCACTAGGCAGCAGAATTTAGGATCCACAGAGATTGCATCAGGTGGGAAAATGCCTAGCGCCAGCTCTGTATCATGCATTAAGGCATGTTATATGAATCTTTTAAACTGTCAGTTTTCAATTTCTTTATTAATAAAAAATTTCCTTCTATAGCGCCTGTCGATGTGATAAGATTAGAAACATTTTTGATATTTTCTATGCATGTGTGTAGTGAAAAGTAGAAAAATAAAAATGCTAAGAAAAAGATTCTAGTATCAGAAGTGAAACATTCAAATATTATGTTTTCATTGTTCTTCCAGACGCTCCCAAAAAGTAAAAATTCATCGCAAACTTTCTGTAAAATACATCCATTACATGTTAATACCATGGAGACATTTTTCATTTTGTCACATATTACTGGAATCTTCTAGAATCATGGGTCTATACATCTTGCCTTCAAATCCTTCTAAACTTTCCAAGCTGTAGTGTGTAAAATCCTACAGGAAAACGATTCCTACCAATTCTGTAATAGCCAAAAGCCAGAAATATTTTGAAAAAAAAAGGGCGGAAGTGTAAAATTAATTTTATAGAGAAAACTGATGCATATTCTGAGAATTCTGAATATTCTGAGAGAATTATATGGGAAAAACTCTCAAAAAATTAAAAAGACATTTTAAACTAATAACATAGCTCATTTTACTTTTAGTAAAAACTGTTTCATAAATTATGCTTTATAGCATTACACCTTGTTTATTTTTTAGATTCAAAATACTGTATAATAAGTTCCTAAATGAAACTTTATAATACGACAGAGAAAAACAAAAATGCTTTATTTTAATGTTATTTTTTAAATATAATTTCAATAGTTTACCATTATTTTAATGAAATTTATCAATGTTACAATGTTCTAAAAAAATCGTTGAAAAATTCCCAGATCTCGCAATTAAAAATTTTCTATAAAAACTGACCTTAAAATCGCCAAAATGTTGACAAGTCGCCAAATTTAGAGCAGTTAAATAAAAGAATTCACATCACCCAAAGCAAAAAGTTGTTTAAGAGCTCTTCAATAGGAAAAAGGAATTTTGAAATGTTTGCTTAGAAACTCGAGTATTCTACCATTTATATTAGAAACAGGAACAAATCATAACTCATTCAAAAGATAACCATATATGTCGGTGAAATGCAAACTATTTTTCCAAAATGCTAATTCACACTCAAAATGCCAGTCCTAAAAACAGATGGAAACTTCAGATGCTTAAAATTAAGGACCATCTGCCGCTTTTGGCCGAAATAAAGGACCAAATATCAATTCTAAAAAAATATAAGGACTTTTAAGGACTCTTAAGGGACCTTATGAACCCTAAAATCATAAACTAAGTCCTAATACCATAATTTTTGACACCATTTTAGATTATAACATAAGCAGTCATACACATTAAAATTAGCTTTTAATAATACTTTTCCTTTAATTTACATGAAAATATTTAAAAAAAAAATTGCTTACCTTGAGAAATAATTTTTGGAAGTTTTATTCAAATTATTTCATAGTTTTAACTGACAAAATACATTAATAAACTTTAAAATTAATTTTATAAAATACAAGAAAGACTAATTACAAGAAGAAGTAACAAAATCTTTCATGGGAAGACAAGCACTCCCTGAGTCTCTGACAAAATGCCCCATCAGAAATATTAGAAATATCACATTCTAATTCTTTAGAAAGTAAATCATCTCTCTCATCCGTGTCACTGAGTGGCTTATTTACATGCGAGGATATTCTTCCTTTGATAAATAATGCTTTTTTGTGATAATAAACTGGAACCAATGCCTTCTGAAATAAAAAGGGAAGTACAGGAAATATATCTGAAAGCAATGCAAAGTGTAGCAGAACCCCACACAGTAACTCTAAAAGACTGCCCATAGTAGCAAAAAAGAATTTAGAGGAAGAATTATCGAAAACGCAAACAATTATATCAAGTGGAAAGTTAAAGACCCAAGAACTTTTTTTTTATGTCATGCTTTCCCTCCGTCCTCACAACAGCTGATGAGCAAAATAACGAAGTCAGACAGAATATAATAAATGCAGTATGCCATTTAATAGTCTTTAAAAAATGGTTCATTTAAAATGTACATATACCCCTGAGCTCATTCTAAATACCTATACCACCTAATCTATGTGAGTTGGCCATGGATTACTTAACAGAATTTAAAAATAAGGTTGGAACAAGCAGCCGAACAAGCCAAGTTGATTACAAGTGAGAAACAACAAAAATATGCTGACTATTTTAACCAAAGACGAATACCAAAAAATTTCAAATTCAGAGAACAAGTCTATTTACTCATTCCAGACTCAAACAACAAACTTTATGCACGTTGGACTGGACCAGAAGAAATCGTAAGCCATTGTCCACCTCATTCCTATACAGTAAAACTACCGAACAGAAAGAACAAACATGTGCATTCAAATAAAGTTTAAAAATTTCAAGCTAGCGTCAATGCACCTGGAGTGATAGTTGAAAATGCAGAAGAATTCAGAGAAATTATAACTTCGCCAAGAAAAGATTTTTCAACACCCCTGGAAGATTTAAAAATAGACATGAATCTGAATTTATAAAATTTAAATCCCCAGCAAAGAAGAAAATTAATCAGGCTTATCAATCAACACCAAAACTATTCACCGGAAAGCTGAAAATAGCCAAAGCCCATAAAATTAGATTAATTCCCAACATAGAGAGGAAGAAACCTTATATCTACAGGATTCCTGAAACATTGAAAAACAAAGGTTGACGATGAAGAATATTTATTGAAATGAAATAAAAAGAAAAAGTAAATTTACTGAAATGAAATAAAAATATTTATTCAAATTGATGTAGAATATTTATTGAAATTAAGAATAATGGAAGAAAGCAATGCATACTCAAAGGCTATTGGGCTATACCGATGGAAGAATGAAGTAAAGAATACGCATCTTTCAAAACTCATCAAGGTCAATATCATTTTAAAGTGTTACCCTTTGGTCTAAGGAATGCAGCTGCAAATTTTCACATAGTAAAGAATACTGCACTGAAAGAATTTCAACAATTTTCAAGAGCCTATATTGACAACATAGCTATATTTCCCACCAATTTTGACACTCATCTCCAAGATTTAGACTAAGTTTTCCCCAAACTAGAGTAACTTGGATTTATCATCAAGATGAAGAAATCTTCTTCTGCAGAACCCCAAATTAAATATTTAGGACACATTACTGAATTGCGGAAACATCAACCAGATCCCGAGAAAATAGAGACAAGCAAGAAACAGGAAACACCAAAAACAATAACTCATCTGAAAATCTCATCTTTTCCGATTATGTAATTACTATCACGATTACATCCCAGGGTATGCAGAGACTGTCTACCTATTCATGTAACTCATGAAAAATAAACAAGTGGAAATACTCGAATGGAAAGAAATTCATGAGCTAGCATTTCAGCAACTGAAGGGGCGACTAGTGAAGTCAACAGAGCTGATCACCCCAACACCGCAGGATCCGTTTGTCATTCATTTAGATACATCACAAATTGGAGCAGGTGCGTGTTTATCACAACAAAAAGGAGAGAAGCCATTTCTCTCGTGCTATGTGAATAAGTAACTACAGAAACCCCAACAAAGATGGCCGATTATAGAGTGAGAAACTTATGCTATAGTATGGGCACTGATTTGAACCATGAATATTTGGTTCATTCGTGAAAATTGTTACCGATCAATCCACTAGCATTTATAGTCAGAAATGCTCCACAATTGTCCAAATTGCAACGATGGGCCATCGAGTTGAGAAATATAATCTAGAAATAGAACATTGCCCCAGAAGAAATCTATCTAATGCCAATGCAATATCCAGACACCCCACTAGTGAACCCACCAATGAACATTAGTGATTAAGCAGTTTTTTTTTTTTTCTTAATAATTTTACAATTTTGTGCAAATAAGATATTTATATAATTTGAAATAAAAGGAAAATTTTATTGGGTAACAGTATTGATAAATTTGGATATTTAAGGAGAATAATTGTGTTGCAACACCATTAATTAAAGAAAACTTTAATAGAATCATCTAAGAGGAAAAGATTTTCTGTGTAATAAAAGTGTTCTATTTCATGTAACTGAAAAGAACTATATACTTGTTTAAATAAGCTGAGTAGAGAAATTTTCATAATGTTTTTATCAGTAATTTTCATATGTAAAAGTAAGAAGCTAAATTTTACTTTCATTATTGGAGTAATAATACCATGGCTATATTTTAACATGTTTATAAAGACTATCAACTTGTTTTATTTTGTTGAGAATTAAGAAATTGTTATAAGAATAATAATATTTGGAACCATTGGGTGAAGTTAAGGGGGGGGGAATGTGTTATCTATGCTTATACAGTAAAATGATGTGTAATTGTAAGTATTTCATTGAAAATATTTAAATGTAGACGTAGGTTTTTTTTTTTCCCCCTCATTCATCACAAACAGTTTCTTGATTTTGGTTCTAGATTGATGTTTGATTTGAAAACAGCATCAACAACAATCTTATGATGGGGGTGTAGTATCTGGCGACCAACAAACTGTGCTTGGCTTGTTTCGCCTCTTCTCCCAAAAGGTTGCTAAATTTAAAGTAGTTGAGTGTTTGCTGTGGAGGAGGGAGGTGTTTGCTTTTTCTATGTTGTAGAAACGATGTTGTGCTCTGAGTTAAATTATATGCCTTATTGTTATTTTAATAAATATTCTGTTCGTTTTGTCAAATGGTACCTTCTTAACCACAAAGCCATCACAAGGTTAAAATTTATTTAGTATTTCACATTTATTTACATGTTCATTATAAAATATTCCTCACCTTTTTTATTTCTCTCATTAGTAAAATAATCTAACAATTATAATTCAAAATGAAAAATCTGAATTTCAGTCATGTAATAAATGGAAATACTTGACAATGAGATAAAACAAGAGCATTTCTGAGGAAATTGCAATTTCCCTGCAATACTTTAACACATTATCTACCATATTTTTTTAAACAATTTTTGTCTTAAAATTGAAAATGAAATTAGTATCTACGAACTTACTTACAGACATTTTGATAAGAATGAAAATCAGCACATAAGTGTTAACACTGAGATTTTTGATGGACTTCTTCAGTGCAGTCATGATTCAAAGAGTGATTGTTTAGATGATTTACAGATGAAAACACAGAAATTTCGAAAGGGGAAAAAATGTTGATGGCTGAGTACAAAATTTCAGGCTGGGAGTTAACAGACAACATGGTGTGAAAATTAATCAGAAATTTTAGTAATGCAAGAAATGAGATAAATCTTTGTGGTCTTTTGTAATAAATGAAAAATGCTGGAAATTAGAGTTAGTGTGTGAATATTTCCATTGCAAATGGGGGGAAAAGAATAACAGCACCACTAAACAGATCACAAATAACCAAACATAAGCTTTCATTAGTTTACTCCACCTAAAAATCATCACACATGAAAACAGAAATTTTATCAGGAACAAACAGCATGAGCTTAGAAGCAAAACAATAGTTTGAGACTGAAATACTTAAAATGTGTTAAAAGAATTATTAAATCTATTAAATGACCCATACATGTGTATATCATTAAGGTGTCAGATGTCCTTTTGTGCTCACTAAATGTTTGTTAATACAGTATGCACATTTTCTGATTAAGTTACAAAAGCACATCTAAAATTTAATTCAGACCTTAATGCTAATAATGATGGAACACTTGACAAAACAGCATTCCTCCAAGCAGGATCAGCTTCATGTGTGATGACCATAGTTTTCTCATAATTACTAATTGCATCATATAATGTAGCATGTTCTTCATACTCATCAGACGTCATAAAATGATCCTATAAGAAGAAAATTTTGTTTGGTTTTTGAAAATAAATTTAAATACTCCTTAAAAGTCGGTGACTCTAAAATTTCTCAAGAATAATTTCAAATAAAATATTAAAAACTTTCTCTGTTATTATGATAGAGTTAAAAAGCAATATAATTATTTCTAAGAAGTCAATTTCATAAAATTACTTTTCTGTTATGAAGATTTAATTAAAGAAAACTGTAACTAGTTCTAGGAAGCCAAATTAAACAGACAGAAAAATATGCAAACAGATCATTCATGCTGAATGTATGTAAAATCAGATAGATAATAGATATTGCAACATTAAAAAGTACTTAAGCATTTTTTAAGCAAATAGCTGAAAAATAGTTTTCTTACTGCAACATGAAAATTAAGAAGATCATCTTGAGTTATAAAATTAAAAAGATTTAAAATCATTTTGAGTTATAAAATTAAAAAGATCTGCTGTTTCATTTAGAAACATTTTGATTTCTTTAGAGTTTCGAGAAACACTTGTTTTTTTTTTTTTTTTTTT
>KK114401.1:163441-189081 GCA_000611955.2 Stegodyphus mimosarum
TTTTTTTTTTTTTTTTTTTAATATTGTTATTGAATTAACTGATATTTGACTGCCTTTGAAGAGCCAGAGCCTGAGCTTCAATTGTCTTATCTTGACTCATACGAAAAGTATATTTTTCATTATGCCACAGGCCCTTTACATTTAGGTGTTTGAAAAATGACATTCATGGGTAAAGACGAGGCATTAAGGCACTTCACACAATAGTGCGAAACAACAAAAACAAATAATAATCCAGCTAATATAATGCAAATCCAACAGCAGATGCAAACTGAATATTTCACTATGCGGAATTCAACTAATTTTTTTTTTTTAACAACAGTTAGCATATCTTAATGAAGTTGAAAGAAATATAGTTGCTATTAATGCATACCTAATCGAATTAATGTCTAAAAATCTTATTATACAAAATACTACTCAAGATAATAATACACTACAAATTAAAAAATAAGTTCTGGAAATTAAATCCTGAAGATAACATGGTTGCTTCAAGTGCAGATGATGGAGATTTTATTATGTCTTAAAAAAAAAAACCAGCCACATCCCCCCCACTGTCCTAGCTGACTTTACTGCAGATGAAATTGAAGAACAACTTAACGTTAAAAAATATAATGCAAACTTAAAAGGAGGCACCATGACTATCTGAGTCTATTACTCCAATGATTATCGAATCTTCACCAAATATCTTGGTGAAATTGGAGTACCTTTCCATACATTCAAAATGAATTGCCAAAAGCCAATCAAAGCAATCATAAAAAAATTACCAAAAAATGCAAACACAGAAATCATTAAATGAGCTCTAATTAAAGAAGGAATTCCAGTAAAAAAATACGACAAATCACTCATATTGTCAAAGGCACTTTAGTTCACCTACCTGTTTTCCTTGCCAAGGTTACATGTAACAAGGAAGGTAAAAGGATTTATAAAGTCAAGAAGCTTAGAGGCCTTGATATATTTATTGAGCCTCGCCTTGGTCCTGTGCAGTGGCATAAGTGTCAAAGGTACACGGGATTGGTGCAATTATACACACGGGATTGGTGCAATTATAAAGCTTGTTGCCTCAAATGTGTTAAGCCACATGAAACATTCACTTGCTCACAAACTAAAAATGAGAAGGATAAACCACTCACCTGTGCTCTTTGTGGCAAAAATCATGTATCATCACATAAAGGATGTTCTAAATATCCATTCAACAGGGTGTAAGATCTCGCTGGCCCAACTTGTCAGAAACTGAGGTAGTGATTGTGGCTCTGTGTAAATATACACAGAAACGTAAGAAGGGGTTAGAACCCTTTTTATTTTTGATCTTTAAAATGACAGATGCGTCTACTTGATGCTCACAAACTATGCCAACCCGGCGGTAAACTCAAACAAAACGTAAAACTAAAAGAAATGATTAGATAAACAAATATCATTACCGACGAGGCTCTGAGATCCTAAACCAACCGTGTTTTTTAATTACCGCTGAGATTTCAGCAAGATTTCTGATTAAACAGTTGAAAATTAGCACTTCTGCAAAGCTGAGCACACAGGCCAACATGTGATAATAATGATTTCTCTGCTCCCTGGAAACAGCTTGCAGGAAATCCCTGAAGACGCTGCGACCTGGAATAAACCGAGCAGTAGCAAGAAAACAATCGAAAGACCAGTGAATTAGGATTTTTCAACAGGATTAAACTGCAAATAATGAAGATTAAGGAATTTTTCAACAAATTCAAAGCTGCAAAATCCATATTTGATAAATTACAGCTGGGTATGAATGCCATTGATTATTTCTCTAACCTCAATTATGAATTTTAGACTAATTCATAACACTACAATTCTCATATCAGCTACCAACAGCTTTCTAAAAATCAGTTACTTTAATGCCAATGGAATACAGCAGCAGCAACAAGAACTCATCACATTTTTAACTCAGCATAATATTGACATTATACTCACAAATGAAACATACCTTCATCCCTGTGACAGGTCAAGAATACACGGTTATAAAATCATCAGAGAAAATAGCTAACATAACAGAGGAGGCGGAAATGCCATTATAATCAAAACTCGCATCAAAGCTTCGAAACTGAACCTAAATCCTTCCTGTTCAATAGAAAATGTCGCAATTTCAATTTACAGTAGCTTCAGTGAACCTTACTTATTCATCTCAGTTTACAACATCTTAAACAACTTAAACAACTTTCAAACATCTTAAACAACTGATTTAGACATTCTCATTATACACTCACGTTTGTGAAAATTGCAACACCAAGAAGGAATCGTCATAATTGAATGCAATTTAATACACAGTTGAGTGGTAGTGGTACAAATAAATGATTAAATGTTCAAAGCAAACAAACAAGAACAAGAGATCAGAATCAGTATTTTGTGTGGCCACCACGCGCCGCAATAAGTGCTGCTACACGACGTGGCATGGAGTCAAACAAAGTTTGAATGTCTGACTGAGGAAGAGCATTCCATATCGTTTGTACGCGTACCCAAAGTTCGTCTGCAGACGCAACAGGACGAGGATCACGAGCAAGACGCCGACCAATGACATCCCACACATGTTCAATTGGCGACATATCCGGGGAACACGCAGGCCAAGGAAGAAGCTGTACCTGCTGCGCTGCAAAGAAGGATTTAACAATCCGAGCAGTATGAGGGCGGGCATTGTCCTGTTGAAATACAGCGCCTGGCAAGCTTTGAAGGAAGGGAACAGCTTCGGGCTGTAGAACTTCACGGATATACCGGTTGCTGTTCAGATTGCCCACAATTCGTAGCAATTGAGATCGTCTATGATATGCTATGGCGCCCCAGACCATAACTCCGGGTGTTCGTCCACTGTGGCGTTCGATAATGCACTCCGGAAGGTGGCGTTCACCGGCATAGCGTCTGACACGAATGCGGCCATCATGGTACCACAAATTAAAGCGGGATTCGTCAGAAAACACGACATGCTGCCAATCAGCACGCCAGTCTCTATGCTGATTGGCCCATTGTAGCCGCAGGCGGCGATGGTCGTGCGTTAGGGGGATCCTGTATAAAGGAGTCCGTGCGCGCAGTCCACACTGCAGCAGACGTCTACGAATTGATGAAGCACACAATGAAACACCTGTAGCTATTGACCACAGTGCTGCCAATTGTCTAGAGGAAGCTGTACGGTCCGTCCGCGCCATGCGGACCAGGTGTCTATCATCGCGAGCTGACGTCACATTTCGGGGTCCACTCCCGGATTTCCGAGTTGTCCGACACTCGTCCGTCCACTGCTTCCAAACGCGCATCACTGTGCTGCTGTTACGCTGCACACGAGAGGCTACTGCACGATACGACAATCCAGCTTCACGAAGGCCGATGATTCTCCCTCGTTCAAACTCTGTAAGTTGTTCAAATCTCGCTCTCTTTCGTCGACGAGGCATAAGTACAGATTGAGTTAACGTTTACCACTAGCAGATAACCACCGATAACCATACACGCCTCGCTACAGCCGTCTATTTATTCGGATCCATCAGCCGTTCAGAGGGCGCTGCTCAGCATACGCATGCGCTACGGATTTGCAATTCTAATCATTTGCATATCATGCGCTACTTTGCATTTCCTGAAAATTTCAGCTCACTCGCGTAAGTCCTTCATGGTGTTGCAATTTTCACAAACGTGAGTGTATATATCATATATAGCATTTAATTACCCCACAATAATTGCTGGGGATTTAAATGCAAAACACCTTGCCTGGAATTGCAGAGCTCCAAACAGGAATGGTAATATTTTAAATAGCTACATCAGTAACAACAAAATTCAGCTCATTGCTCCATATCATCCTACGCACTATACCCACAATGGATTTGGTGATATCTTGGATATCATTCTAATGAAGAATCTTCCCAACATCCCTAATCTAGAAGTTATTAATGAGTTACTATCAGATCATCTTCCCATTATCTTTGATTTTTTTGGGTTTTATCCTCCACTTTCAAAAGCCTGCACCAGAATTAACTGAGAACTGTTCACAAACCAACTCAGTTACAAGAGGAGCTACCTTTCATCACTGCAGTGACATTGAAAATAAAATAACTAAACAACTGCATGCAGACTGCCATTAATAACTCTACTTATGTTTCAAAACAGAAAAACCCTTATTAAAGAAAGAAACCACCGTAGCAAAAGATGGCAAACTACTTGTGACCTGAATGAGAAAATTTTTATTTGAATAGAAAAATTAAGGAAGATATTACAAACCATCGTTCAAAAATTTGGGATAACCTGCTAGAAAATATTGAATTATCACCTAATACTGTATGAAAAATAAAGTCATAAAAAAATTCGTTCAAACAACCAAATTCATCCGATTTGTCACATGGGGCAGATGCTCCACTCAGAAAAAGATATTGCTGAAATTCATGCCGAAGAACTTAGCAAAGTTTTTGAAAAACACAGAGAAAATAATTCAGAACACGAAAATTAAATTAATCACCCCCTCTACAGTATTCTTAACAGACCCAACACTGATTTTATTTCTCCTACATCACCTAATGAAATCAGAAAAATTTTAAAGAATCTCCAAAAGCATAAAGGAAAGCAAAGGGATAGGATCAAATTTATAATGAAAGTCTTCAAGTACTACAAAAGAGATGCATAGTTCTAATAACCAATATCTTTAATGCCTGTATTCACTTATGTTATTTCCCTTCCCAATGGAAACATTCTTCTGTCATAATCAACACCTTGGAACCTGGAAAAGACCCTAAAAATATGAAAAGTTACAGACCTATCAGCCTTCTACCGACACTAGGAAAAGTATTTCAGCGAGTACTCTGTGTTCGGCTCACAAATCACTTAAAGAGATTATATGTTATCAATAAAAATCAATTTGGCTTTAGAAAGCGTCACTGTACCACCCATCAAATACTCAATCCAATCGAATTTATTGCCCAGGAATTCACAAAAAAGAATGGAGTAGTCGCATGCTTCCTTGATTTTGAGAAAGCCTTTGATCAAGTGTGGCATGCTGGCGTACTACACAGGCTATCTAATTTTCTGTTACCAAACAGCTTTTTAAAAGTCCATTCCTATCTCAAGAGATGTACTTTGCAAGTGAGAAGTGGAGATGCTCTATCTTAGGGAAAAATAATCTTCAATTTAAGTCCCACAAGGGTTTGTTCTTGGACCGAAATTTTTCAACATATTCATTAATGATATGCCTGTATCTTTTTATTCAAATATTTTAAAGTATATGGATGACACTGTCATATTAACAAGTTCAAGAAGTATCCTGAATGCTCTGGATAAATAACAATTACAAATCAACACTATCCAAAAGTACTGCCAAGATTGGAAAATGAATTTAAACTCTGCTAAATGCTGTGTTGTTTTATACAGACACTACAGGAAAAATTATCCAGTTAATTTCAACATCTGCATTAATGACTCCCTGGTTCCAGTGGCTAATTCATATAAATATCTTGGTGTGTATGTAAAAAAATCTTTTAACTTTAAAGAACATATCCAATATGTAACAAATAAAGCCAATGCAGCCTTTATGGCAATTTATTCCTTAATAGGAAGAAAATCTAAGCTAAATCTACGTACAAAAAGAACACTCTACATCCTCCTTATTAGGCCTGTTATTTTATATGCAGTTCCTGCCTGGGCTACAGCCAGCAAAGCAGATTGAAAGAAAATTAATGTTTTACAGAACAAAATTCTCAGAAGTATAGTAAATGCACTACAGTTTGTCCGCAACTCACAAATTCACAAAGATCTGGATATCAACCCAATACATGACTTAGTGTTACTTTATATGACCCAATACATGACTTTCTCTCTCATAAGTGCCCACAACTTCTTTGAAAAAATTAAAAATTCACCATATGAAGCTATTATGAGCTTAACTAACCAAGATCCCACTGAAAAATACATAGTTAAAAGACCACAAACCAGTGTAAATTTTGAATATATATTGTTAAATACTTTAAGTATTGTACTTTTCTACCCAAGAATGTGTTATTACTATTATTTAATCTTGCAAAGACAGGACTTTGTTTTGTACATATCTACCATTATTTAATCAAGATTTTTCAATTTTACTTACTTTACTTGTAAAGGTAGAACTTTGCTTATTTTGAATATGTGTACCAAAAATATTTGTTCGAGGATACTCCCACTACAGCATAACTTAAATCATCATCTTCTCATTAGTTCTTGCATCTCACATAGTGTTCCCACCTTCTACTGCTTTGAATTTAATTTTTACTAGTTAAATCTGACTACTTAAAAGAATTCATGTACCTTAAAAGAAATAGGACTAGTTTTTCTCTTCACAGTTATTTACTTATTTAGTAAGAAATTAATAAGTTATTTTGCTACACTAAGCTTACCTCGCTCCTTTTAGTGCTCGCACCAATCACATAACTTGTGCCAATCATGTGTATCATACTACTTTACCTCACTCCTCGATACTATGCTCTTATTTCGACTATTGCTGCTACAGATGAAAGTTGCTTGTCTCCAAGCTCCATAATATGTCTAAGATTATTGCCTATTGCTATACGAATGAATTGCTACCTACTGAGTATACTGATGATTACGATCTCGCCTTTGGGTGTGATGTATTTTAACATACACCTTCATTTTTAAAACCATTATTGGGCTTCGGTATAATGTTTAATTTACTGGTTATAACTGTCTCTAGTTGATGCCAAAAGTATAGATACGATCCAAGATCCAGATAGGAATGAGTTTCCGAACTACTATAAAAACATTTGAGATATGTATTTGGAATGTGATTCTGATTTTAGTACCAAAAGTGCTGCAAATTTCAAAATATGAACTCTAATTTAAGTCCTGTTTGGGGAAACCTTCCCAACAAAAATAACAATATCATGCGTCCTTAAGTGGAAAAAGTTCAAGAATTGCAAGTGAGAAGATTATAAACAGGCTTGAGATTGATAATTTATTAGAATTTCTCCATTTATAGAAACTTCAAATAACTTCCAAGCTTAATATATAAGGTGTCACACCATTTGACAATATAAGTTGAACCATATTGCTATTTTTGGATGTTATGAAAAACAGCAATTTTCAGATCAGGTCATAATAACTTATAAGAAGGAGAAAAAAGAACATATGAATATGCTGTGAGAAAAGAGCTGAAAATGAGCAAATGAAATTTTAGAGTCCAAGCTTACAAAAGCTGCGTTTCATGTGACGAAAGTATTATTGTCTATTAGATGAAATTACACGAGAGTTGTTTTATCTGAATTATTTCAGTCTAGTAAAACAATCAGTGCGAACAAGTACTTTGAGGAAATTACAAACATGGTGAGGAAATTTTTTTTTTGGGGGTGGAGTGATTTTAGAAACTTGAGAGGGCATTATTCTACTGGACAATGATAGTTGCACAATGCTCATGTCATGCTATAAAAATCCAAGAAATTCAAATAAATAGTCCTGTAACAGCCACCATATTTTCCTGATGTTTTCACTCCAAATTTTTATGTATTTTGTTCTCTATAAAATAATCTGAATAGCAAGAAATTTAATTCAATGGAAGCTGACAAAATCTATCTTTGGATCTTTTTTGTACAAAAATCCACATAGTTTCTACGAAGAAAGAATACATAAACTCGCGAAAATAAAGGAAAATAATGGTGGCAACTTTAAAGAAACATTTCATCTAAAAAAGATGTAATGTTTCTTTAAAGTCTTAAAACTATAATCAAATTTGGCTTCCAAGCTGAACATTATAATATATTTATATATTTTCAATCACACTGTTCAAATTATATAAAAATAATAAAAGTATATATTAAGTTACATATAAAATCTAAATTACAAAAATTTGATTTAAAAAATAATGAAAGATACTTGGTGTAATTTCAAAGCCATGCGAACACTTGGGGCAATAACTCTTCTCAAAAGGTCCATATCTTGAAATACCCACTCATCTCTGACTGATGTTATTCGAAAATCTCCTTTAAATAATGCATGCAGACCATACAACAGGAAATCCACACTGAAATTAAAATATTTCAAGCATGAAAGAGAGTAAAAAGTATATTTATAATGCAAAAATAAATGATAAATATTAAATTTTAAATATGAAATAATATATATATATATATATATGTATATTTAGATGATGAAAATGTTTTAAAAAATTTCATTCACCTATTAGAAATTCTTAACATTTTATAGAAAAAGTTTTTTTATACAACTATCACACAATGCATATCTGAAAATCCTGTAAATTTGTCTCTTTGTTGTATAAAAGTTAAAAGAATATATTATCAGGGTGCCAATGATTTTAATCAGATGATTACAATTCAAAGTTTTAAATTGTGATTTTAATCAGAAGACTAAAAAAATCTTCAATTAATATCAGATATTCTCCAGTTTTTTTAATAAGACATACGTTAAAATGAAAGATTAAGATAACCTGTAATGCTCTTACAAAGATTTTAATTATTTACTGCAAAAAAATAGAAGCTTTTTAAAAAGAGTTATTGTTTAAAATATTTTTGACAAGCCAAGTTAATAGACAGCAAGAAAGTGCATGAGTTCCATGCCCACCTAATCTCAAGCACAAATCATTCACGGGCGCATTAATTTAAAACACAAGATGCATAATCTAAATATGTTTAAAAACACAATCACTTAAAGGATTGCATAGATTCTGCAAGTTACTAACACCAAAAATATGTTAAATTTTGTACAATTTATATTACCTTTAATTATTATTTTAACTTATATATTAAAATATGTGCTACACTTTTTAATATAATTTAATGAGAGGTTTAATTACTTCATAAACTTTCAACACACGGTAAGCATTTAATATGCAATGTAGAGGGGGAAATCGAATTTAAATGAATTAAAGAAATTTGAATTATGATTTTTTTATGCTCTCTCTCTGTTGTATCTTTATAAGCATTTTCAGGAACTGAAAGCATTTATAAATATATAAAAGTATAATAACATGAATTAATTTTTTATTTAAAGATAATTTTTTTCCTGACTAGCAAAGAATTTTAATATCATTATATACATATACATGAACTTTTACAGGCCCAGCAGAAACCGAGCAGTAAAGTTCTTGGAACACTGTTAGCTCGATCCAAGGTTCTAATCCCATGAACGTGTTTTCATGGTTTTCCACATGCATAACATGTATATGAGTCAGTTTCCTTTAAAAAGTCTTCCAAAAAAGCATCCGTTCCTTTAGGCAAATAGCCCTCAAGTGCTTTGCCATTATCAAAAAGCCAAGAACTTTTAAATATAACATCTGGAAAGCACATACAGAAATTTATCTAGACTCACTTACCTAGCAAAAGAATTATGTGATGCTGTTCCAAGAACTCGCCTGGCTAAAAGACTTAGACCAAAGCATAAAGACACCATTGGTGAATCTTTAGCACTATTAATAGACTGAAATCAAATTTAAGAGAAATTTTAGTGTGAAAAATTACACTATCTAAATGTACACAAATTTATGTTAAAAGAAAAATTCAATAATATATATATTTCATAATTAAACAATTTTTTAAAACAACATAATATAATCATGCCTAGTATTTTCATGCATTAAGCTGCAGAAAAATTATAAGTAAAGACATAAAGAAAGAAAATTTGAACCAATTTTACTCAAAGACCAAAAATCGAAATTCATAAGTAATAAATTTCGAAAAATCCTATAAATGTATAAAAGAATTTAATAAATGTTAATGTTAAAATACTTCAAACAAGTAAAACCCCAGTTAAAAAAATTAATGAACTTTAAAGAATGTAAAATAAGAGGAAGTCAATCATCTTCAATGCCACTTTGTCAACAGAAGGAACACTGAAATCAATTAAATTCTCTCTTCTATAAAAAATTCTTGTTTTTCTGTATTCAGAATTAGCTGATGAACCATTCCAATGTATTTTAATTATAACAGTTCATCCGAAGTTTCAGGCCCTTCCCCAAAGCAAGGGAAAAAAACAAATTCATAAGAAAATTTTACTGTGAAGCAAAGAGAACTCTTTCCAAAGAATTGAAAACTTAAAAGTGAAATTATAAAATACTTTAGTGAAAAGACTAAATCCAAACAAAATTGAAATATAAATTCACAAGAAATAATTAAAAACTTTGCATACTTTCAATTAGAACACAATCAAAACTCTGAAAAAGATCGTTACCAGTAGTGATGCTTCCCAGTTTGGAGTCATTCATGAAACTAAAATTCAGTGGCGAGAAAGTAAACCCTCAACAGACGAAAAAATACAACAAAAGACAGAATTTTAAAACTAAAAGAAAAACTATTTTAATATTAAAATTTTAATTTAAAATTTATATTTCAGAAAAGTATTTATACTTTACTAAATAAAAATGAAATTTAAATAAATTCTGACCTATTGTAATACAAAAAGGGGATAAAGAATGTTATTCAGTGTAAAACTTTAAAATTAATAGACTCAATAAGGGGGCTCAAAAAGTGGACAAAAATGATTTGTTAAAATGTTCTGTAAAAATGAGTATAAGAATTGCATAAGTTGAATTATTTTAGATTTTAAAAATTTTTTATTTAAAAATTACAGAAAAATGTAGAAGAAAGCTTCAAAGGAACTTTTGTTAGAAAAGTAAAAAGTCCTCATGATAGAGGCTTATCATGATGACTTGAATATAGGAAGTCTTTGTTTTATAAATGGGCAGTAAGTAAACCATTAACAGGAAAAAAAAAAAAAATCTGAAATGTTTCAGATTTTAAATTACACCCAAAGGAGCATTTTTTTAACATTTTATGTGCTACCTTTACTTACTAAATATCATGTTCTTCGCACTTAAATCATAAAATTCAGTTAACAGTAATATCACAAAATAATGTTAAAATGAGCATATTGAGCATATCTTTAGAATTTCCAATACACAGTCTCGCACGCTGGAGTATTGCACCGACGTTGGAAGTGATCGCTTTCTAGGTGTCTTGTCATTCTGGCATAGAGCCAATTTTCACGGCTCCAATCAGATTGTCTTCTAGAAAGGCAAAGCAAGTTTCGAGCAACTTTGGTTTCATAATGGTAGCACATTCGGCACGTATTCGAGAGGACTAGGTTCAAGAAGTCCCGGCTAGGGTATTGCTCATTTTTCACATCTCTCACTTAAAAAAATAAATAAATAAAAAAATAAATAAATAAATCACTGAAAAAAAAAATCTGAAAGATTTCAGATTTTAAATTACGTCCAAAGGCACGTTTTTTTAACGTTTCGTGTGCTACATTTTTTTATTAAATATCATGTACTACGTACTCAAACCATAAAATTCAGTTCAAAATCAATATCGCAAAATCATTTTAAAATGAACATATCTTTAGAATTTCCGTAAGTCTCGTGCGCTGGAGATAAAAATGTTTTTTTTTTTCCGTACAGTGTTGCCATTGCTCGCTTTGAAATCATTTAGTTTGTTAATCAGAAATTCGTTGAAATGTTACAAAACATAAAATCGATAATAAAGCAATTTCAAATTCAAAATTAGGGCTTCCAGATGCCCATATTCGCAGTAGGATTACGTCATTCAAAATTCGATGGCTCTAGGTTTTATCACAATGCGAGAAATATGCATACATTTATGCAGATTTTTCATTTTTTAAAATTTAATGCAGAGCGATAACATTTAGTGGCAACAATTTGAAAAGTGATACGCCGTTTTTGTGTTTTTGACGCAAAATCGCAAAATGAAAGTAATAGTCCTTCGGGACTAAATCCCTTTGGACTAAAAAAAGAAAAATCTGAAAGGTTTCAGATTTTTGTGTAAAATAAAATGTGTGTGTTGTAAAATAAAATGTCAAAGACAAAAAGACAGAAGAAGGTAAACTGTCATATAGTTTTATTATGAGATCTGATATTGCAATTGAAAGACATTTGATCTTGTAAATTTTGCCATAGGCAAAACATTGATATTAAAAAGAAAAGAAAGGAAAGGTAAGCCGGATTTCAACTGGAATCATTGAAAAAGGCACCTCATGGCAACAGGTTTCCTTCTGTGCTTTGTAAGAGGTACCAATATCCATAAATCTTTCATCCTAGACAAAGAACCTTTATGCGACCTTAGACTCGATGCATATTTGAGTCCCAGCGAGGGCACTGCTCATTTTTCATTTCTCCAGCTTGAAAGAAACCTACAACACTACTATTTTACAACTTAAGAACATAAAAGCTGTCAACCTGAGATGGCTTAGAAAGAGCTCTATAAAGATTATGTTATAAATGGCATTGATTTTCCTTTTTATTATGGGTACAGAAATGGAGTAGTTATACAGGACTTTTTTTTTTTTTTTTACATTGATGCCATTTTGAATGAAATAACCAACCCATCAATGTGTCATTAGTGAAGAGGAGAAAATTATACTAATTTAATTGTTATTTTCCAAGTAGACTGTTTTACAATATTTCCTACTGTAATCTAAATTGATTTTGGCATCTCATGCATGTATTGCTTTTTTTCCCAGAAAACCAAAGAATGTGTAAAATAAAATGTCAAAGACAAAAAGATTGAAGAAGGTAAACTGTCATATGGTTTTATTATGAGATCTCATATTGTGATTGAAAGACCTTTGATCCTGTAAATTTTGCCATAGGCAAAACATTACTATTAAAAAGAAAAGAAAGGAAAGGTAAAAATTTACAATGCTTCATATGGTTCTGTGTAAAAAAAAGCAAAAGTTATGTAGTCCTTGCACAATGAAACATCTGCTACTCTTGCTTCAGTATGTATATTTTGCAACAGAACTCCATGAAGAAACTGCTAGGAAAATATGCTTAAAATATAATTTCATATGTAAACTGACTTTGCTCTGTCCGTAGGATAGCTAGTCTGCTTAGGAAAGGTACTTGCCAATCTGTTTTAAGTTCCTGTTAGTGATTGTAATTATTTCTTATCAAATTAGTCATGTTCTCTGAATCCTGTCTTTGTAAGAGAAAACAGACAAAAGAATTAATCACTTAAGTGTTTATTTTCCCCCGAATTCAAATATAAAGATCCCTGGTTCAATCCTGGGTTTCAGCAAGTCTTATTCTTCAGTAGTATAGTGATGCAAGCTGACTTAAAAAATATTACACCAAGCCTATCTTGAATGTCACTTCACAGAAGTTCCCCTTCCCCTGTAATTTGAGTATCCTAGTGAATGGGCTGGCAGTATAAGTGCTTTCATAGTTTTTCCATGGTATAAACATCAATTGCATGTCAGTTTTCTCAGAAGGTACTCCATGAAGGCATTACACCATTGGCAAATAGTTCTCGTGCTTTGCCTTAATCAGCTAACTATTTCTTCTGTCAGTAGGTTTCTGATAAATGTTTCACCAGATTTCACACCACTGTTGTTACGGAAAAGTACATCTTCAAAATGACATTTAAGAAAGATTTTTTTTAAACTAAATCTGAATCATCTATAACAGCAGTTTATATAAAACCAACGTTTCTAAAAATGTACAAATTAGAAAAAACAATTGTAATGCAATGTTTGATCTAGGATATGTCAATAAGAAAATGCGTGTGAAAATAACTTGTTAATTAAAAAGCAAACATTATATATAACAATGCAAGGCAAACTGTTCACAAATGTTTGTATTAAATTAAAGATGTTATATCTTTACTGTGTAATTTATGCATAATATGTTAAAAGCAGCAAGAAGTGTGCTTAACTGGAAATATTTAATTTACTCGATGAATGCTGAACTCTTGCAGTAGGGTTCTATCATACTTGCTTTCTATCATACTTGCTTATGAAGAAAGCACCACACATTTTTCTGTCTCTTGTAGGGAATGTTAATTAAATGTGTGTGTGTGCAATTTTTTCCCTTCATGACAGAAGTTTTGTAAAGATAAGAAATTTTATTAAAAATTCTGATGAGAATAATTCAGTTACTGGAAAGGAAAAGTAACTTAATCTGATGCTTGCTTTTCAATATGAGTTGTTTTGGGTCCTCTGCTTTAAATTTTTCTTCGGGGGGGGGGCAGAACTGTGAGAGTAGTTAGGGAAAAGAAAACTATTTATAGAGCAGTGAATATTATTTGAAGTTAAAACAGAATTTGAAGATCGCTTTTCTGTAGCTGGAAAAGAGTTTCTTTAAAAAATCCTAATTTAGTGCAAGATGCAAATAGTGATACATTGCTATTTTTCTTATTCTCCCTCCTGTAGTGTCTATCATGGTGAGGTTAATTTTTTAAATTAAGAAAATCTGAAAGGTTTCAGATTTTAAATTACGTCCAAAGGGGCATTTTTTTTTAAACATTTTGTTTGTTACCTTTATTTATTAAATATTATGTTCTTCACACTTAAACCATAAAATTCAGTTAAAGAACAATATCGCAAAATAATTTTAAACTGAGCATATCTTTAGAATTTTCTATACACAGTCTCACGCGCTGGACATCAAAATGTTTTTTTCTGTGCAATGTTGCCATTGCTCGCTTTGAAATCCTTGAGTTTGTTAATCAAAAATTCATTAAAGTTTTACAAACTATGAAATCGTTAATATAACAAATTCCGAATTTATGCTTCCAGATGGCCATATTCGCAGCAGGATTACGTCATTCAAAATTCGATGGCTCTAGGTACCGTCGTTTTCTCACAATGCGAGAAACATACATACATTTATGCACTTCTTCATTATTTAATTTCTTTAAATACAATACCAGGTTGCAATATTTGGTGGCAACAGTTTGAAAAGTGAACCGACACTTAATATTTCCAACACAAAATCGCAAAACAAAAACAATAGTCCTTCAGGCACAAAGCCCCTTTGGACTAATAAAAACCTTCCAAAACATCCTTCTCGTTTGAAGCTTTCAGATAAAAAATTCATATTTTTAAAAACTATTATAAGGTGTAAGATTTTTAAAAAAACTGTTAATAATTAATAATAAACACTATTATTTCTTATAGGAATTTCATTTTATTTTAAAATTTTGGTGAGGATTAGAATTTCTTCTTTTTGTGTTCCTATTTCAGTGCTAACTTTTTTAATTCTGCTAATTTCGTTAATAATAGTATTTGCAATAACTTTTTTATATATGTTGAAGATTCAATTTATAAGTTTAACACTAGAAAAATTTAATTCTCTTCTTTTATGAAAAAGTCTAAGTTTTTTTAAGATTGAGAATACTAAGATCAAGAAAATCTATTTCTGATTGTTTTTTACTGGTCTTATTTGTTTAACACATGCATAAAAAATATATATAAATATTAATAAACTGAATCTCTTTTTTCTGAAAAAGTACTCATAAATGAAATGAATAAATAGCCAATATATTAATGGTTAAAATTCACGAAGTAATAAATACATAATGGCCAAAAATTCATATATAAAGTAAACATTGTCCCTGTATATAACAGTAAAAAACTCAGACACAACAATTTGAGTTATGAACCATATTTTAAGAATAGCATTAATTATAAAAATGAGTATGGTTGAGTGGAGGAGAACAGACATAATTTCAAAGAAGGAAGAAGGTATTTAATATCCTCCTAGGAAAGATAAATTTAATAAATTATGTAACTTATCTGTTAAATACATATTTATTTTTTCTTTAATATAAATTTCATTTTATTTTTGCATGCAATATTTTAAGATTGTTATATGATATCTGCCATCATTTAAGAGCAAAAATCAGCAGATTTGTGAAAGAAAAAAAAGAGTAGGGTATGCAGAGAAAAATGATAGATTTTGGAACAACTACATTGGTGGGGGGGGGCAGGAAATAGATAATTAGAAAAATGTTAATTAAAATACATGGAAGCAAAATTAATTTTAAAATAATTATAGAAGTCTTTTGGTTTGTTGAAAGGAATTTGGAAACAGCATTTTATAATTTTAATTATCTTGTTGAAAATTTAGTATTAAGATATTAAAAAAATAACTAAAACGAAAAGTAAAGTCATTTTAAAATATGGTAGCAGGAAATAAAAATATTTTATTTCGATGTCAGTTTCCTACAAAAGTATAATTTGGATATATTAACAAGATTATTATATTTTTAAAAAAATATCATAGAATTCAGAAACTCCAAATGAGAATTTTTGTAACTAAAACAAAACAAACAAACAAAAAAAAACAAAAAAAAAAAAAAGAGAGAGAGAGAGAAAGAAAAACTTTACACACAAAAAACCATGTTAAACTCTAATTTTTAGACAACATTTTTTAAAACTACTAAATTATTAATAAGCCAGGAAAAACAGCAGCACACAACAAAAGAATTCTTGCCCCAAGAAGTGAAGAATGTATTTTTTTATGTAATTAAAAAAGATGAATTCAAATGGTAACCCAAATACACACAATTTAAATAGAAATTTAGTAAAAAAATGGTCAAATTGGCATTGTTTTTGGGTTACAAATGAAAATATCACAGCCAAAAATTGCAGAGAAAACAATGCAAGGCAAAAATGTCACTGGACAAAACACTGTGAAAGAAAAAAAGCAAGAAGAAAGTCTGCAGTTCTAAAACATCATGGTACAAAATATCATCACTCAAAATAACGCAGTTTGAAAATTTCAGAGTTCAAAAACATTGTCGTCTGAACTTACATTCCAACAAGAATGCACAGTAATATTAATATTATATATCTAATAAAATACCTTCATATTTACTTCCCTGTGACTTAAATCTTGGCTGTATTTAATGCTGTCTATGCTACTCCTTAGGCGTCAGATCATCCATAAGTAATTAAAGGTGAATATTCAGGTGCCTCAGCAAAATAATACACTGAATGTTAGTTTGTGTTTGCATCACTGTGCTTGATCAGTTCTTGTATTAGGTTGGTATAATGTTCAACATTAGAAGAGAAAGTTTCAGCATAATTTTCACAGGTAGTTTACAAGGTTTGTTTCAGTTAGTAAGACAAAAACAATCATTACATAAAAGAATCCATTTTAAAATTTATTTGAGCTGGTTTTCTGAACATATTGAGGAAGGAGAAAATTACGTGAACATTTAAAAAATTTTCAGAAGGACAGGAAAAGCTACAGGATTTCAGGGAAAAACTACACAAGGAAATATGGTACATGTGTAAAATTGTAAAACCAGAACAAAAACACTAGCAGATATGTTAAATGTTTAAGCAAATGCACAAGCAAAATTATTCAATATAAAAAAAAAAAAAACATTCACTTTGTTGAAATACACGAAGATTACAATTTTAACTATTTTAGTCATATTTTCCATATGCACAGCAGTTTTCAGTTAAATTAGTTTGGCATAGCCATGTTTTGTCAGTTACTGCTTAAAAGCATTTAGTCTTTATTTAGATGATTTTATGTGAGCTACATGCATATTATTTACTATTTAAATATTGAATATTTCATGATTTAATGTCACTGACAAAATTTCTACCGAATGAAAAATTACTCAGAAAAGATATCATACTGGTTTACATTTTTGTTCTGCTAAAAATATCCATTAAGCTCCTTCATTACATGAATTTGTTTGAAACCTTTCGCATTCATAAAAACTGATAATTTCCACAATGCTTTTTCTTATCTTTCTCTCTCAGATTATCATTATTTTATTTCTTTACTCTTATTTTTTTGGGTGGAGGGAGCATGAATTAACCTACAAAAATTACTTTTATTTAAAATGTATACCAATCTAAGATTGCTTTTTACCTAATTTCACATTTTATATAAGCATTTTTTTTTTCAGCTTATCAACTGTAAAATTCTTCAGCCAGACATACTGCAGTGTGATATTTCCAATAAGATATCCTGGTTTTGAATGGAAAGAGTTAAAGATTAAAATTTAGAATAAAGTTTTCTTTTAGCTGTCTGTTTGAAACTAAAAATATAGTTTCCTCTAAAAGGCATATAATGTGGTATATGGTTGCTAATTTTTTTCACTTACCAGTTTATTTTTAGATATGCAAAACTGAATCCAGTCTAAATACACATTACAAAAACTATTTCTAGATATGCCAGATGCTCTAAAATCATAGTCTTCATCTACAGTCATATTAAAAACAGGATCCAGATCAGCATAATTTTTATCCAATGTTGGTCTGAGGGCTTCTTGAATATGTTCTGATTGCAACCACTCCTCTAGTTTAGGATTATTTACAGTATAATAGACTATACTCTGAAACACAATAGAGATTCAATAAATAATGTATAATAAGTTTATAAATAAACAACAATTCAACATCTCATTTCAGATTTGGAAATTTACAGAAAAATGTTTGTTATCTTTTCCTACCATAGAACACCAACTTCATCTAACAATAATTTTACTAATTTCACCTATCTTGCCCCATTTAGAAGTCTGATTCAAACTGTCATTTAATGCATTAAATTGAATTAATTGAATATCATGCATTAAAATATGCATGATATTCAATTAAAAAAAACTGTACACTTGTAACTAATAAAAGTATATTTTGTCACATCACATCTTGTTTTAATGAGCTTGTTTAATTTAAACAAGGTTACAGACGTTCTAAATGAAATCTACCCTATATACCTGCGTATAAGTCGATCGAGAAACTTCGAAAGTTTTTTTTTAAGTACTACATTTATTCAGAATCATCTGAGGAAAAAAAAAGTAAATATACGATAAAAAATACCTTGGTAAATAAACAAAATCAAAATCCTTCAATGTCCAATTCATGGTCAGATTTGCCAAACATTTCATAGAACTCTTCTAAACAAAATCATCCTTCAATGTCCAATTCATGGTCAGATTTGCCAAACATTTCATAGAACTCTTCTGTCATCATACATATTTTCAGTCTCGAACTCTGTATTGTTACAATCACTACTAGAGCCTTCGTCGTCATTTTCACTTTCAAAAACAGCATCATCTTCCGTGCCGTCTAGTTCGTTGCTAATACAACATTTTTTAAATGATTTTATAATCATTTCAGATGGTATTTCATTCCAAGCATCTTTAACCCACTGAGCAATTAATGTAATATTGGACTTTTTAATGTTGCCTCCCTTTGTAAATGTTGGTCGACCACTCTGCCCAATATTTTCTAGCATTTACTTTGAAGGGCTTATTGAGGCAGACATCTAGGGGTTGAATGACGGTTTAGGTGTTTTGTCACTTTTGTCACTTCTTCAGAAAAGTGTCCACGAAAAGAATCGTATACTAAAAGAGAAGGTTTTTTTAAAGCTGCTCCCAGTCTTTTATCCCACACATTTTTAAGTCAATCGACTGTTCTGTTAGCATCCATCCATCCCTTTTCATGGGCGCGAACCAGCACCCCTTATGGAAACTTAACTTTTTTCGGTAAAGTTTTTCTTTTAAAAATGATCAACGGACGAAGCTTACTGCCGTCAGCTACGCATGAAAGAACGACCGTAAAATGGGTTTTTTCATGCCCGGTCGTTTTTATCAAAATGCTTTTTTCCCCCTTGCAGTCAGTTGTTTTATTTTCTGCTAGATTGAAACACATGGCAGTTTCGTCCATATTTCCTATTTGGAAAAGTTTAAAAGAAGTCCTTTTTCTTACATCGATAATGTATTTTTGAAACTCCATAACCTTTGCTTCCAAATCAGATGGTAACTTTTGCGCCAGTTTGGTGTCATTTCCGAGTTCTGGAAAACAAGCTTTTCCATGTCGCGACGCCTTTTCCGATTTCAGGATTTTTTGTAACTTTACCTTATTCTTGCGCCAATTGCGAATCAATTTTTCGTCAGCCCCAAACTGATGAAAACAGCACAGTTATTAGTCTCTTCCGCAAAAGAAATAACTTTTAACTTAAATCCAGCAGCGTATGACTGACACTTCTGTTTAACTACCAATAAATCAGCCATATCAACAGAAACAAGAAGGGAAAGAAAAACATACTGACAAGAGCGAGTAAGATTTAACAGTGGGGCACGTGATTCTAGCAAAGAACTTGTCGAATCTGGACGTTAAACCGAAGAGTTTTCTGCCCCCCGAACAACCAATCAGTATCCAGCAGGCAAAAGCGTCACCAACATATCGCCCACTTTTTTATTGCTCGATATTGATCGGTTGTTCAGGGGCCGAAAATTCTTTGGTTTAATCGAAACTTATTCTAGTTAAAGTATGAAACTCTCTGATTAGTTCGTCACATAACTTAAGTCGTGAAATTACTTCAAGTAAGTGACTTATTTGATAAGTCATCCAATTTGAGTGCGGGAAGAAAACAACTGCATTATATAAAGAAATTTTTGAACTTCTGATTCTTTTAATTTTTTATGGCTCCATGTATAAGTCGACCCTCCCACTTTGAAGTCTTTTTTTTTGTCCAAAATATCTCGACTTACACGCTGGTATATACGGTATGTAAGCTACTGGAATTGCTAAAAATATGGCTCAGGCACATATTCTTTAAAATTATTGTAATAAGTCAAAGAAAGTCAATTACTTATAACTACTTGACAACATAAAATGAATGGAGTTGAAAAATAAAGTACATTTGTACATACAAGTCACAAATATGAAATTCATGTAACTTAGCATTTTTTTACATAAGATTGATATATGGATGACTATTAAAAGCATATTTTTAATTACCTTGACATAGTAAGTTATGAGGGCTTTTCTAAGATCAAAAACTTGTAACATTGATACAGCACTGTTATCAGAAATACTGTAACCCTCTATTACATATTTTGAAGCAGTCACTTCCCAAGCTAGCCACCTCTGATTGAAAGCAGCATTAACTGATAGCAGATGAGGAAGATGTCCTGGTCGACAACAGCAACAACCTGGGAAAAAAAAAAATTGAAATAATTTTTCTATATAAACTTAATCATTCTCCTCAAGATAATTTTTCATATAAGAATTTTCTCAGAAAATACTAAAATAAACACTAAGTGCATTTTTATATTAAGTGCTGAAAATAGCTCAATTATGAACTAAAATATTATTAGAATAAAATCACAGAATTTCATGTATATTAAGGTGTTTTTTTTTTAAAACGTGGTAGTTAATCCAAGCACATTTGATTTTGCATATATATTTAGCACTCTGAAAGCAGCATAAAATTACTTTTAATTCAAAATCATACAGTTTTTAACCCGCTGACAAAGATCGTTCAATCACAGTTAGAAGCTATTTTCTCCCTCCTTACAGCATAATTTCATGCTTTAATTGGATAGCACACCCAGTTGCCATTGGGAGGTATGGTGTTCAAATCCCAGCCAGCCTTTCATTACGGCCAGAGGTAGCGAGAGTGGGGGGGGGGGCTAGCAGCTTATTTCCTGAATAAAACATTCAATTCCTATGATACTGTCAGCATTTTGTTTTCAATACACATGCATCATATCTACCAATATTCACATCATTCGGATAATTTCTTTTTAGTGCACTGCTTTTTATGTTACAGAGTACAAGTTATGAAAAATACATGAAATCTTTCAAAAATTTTTCCATAGAAAGAACAGTTGAAAACTAAAAAAGTTCATTGCAAAATAAATGATTAAAAATTTAAAACTCCATGCAAGCGTTCAAAGTCAAAATTTACAAAAAAAGTTAGATGTTAAAAGTAAGCGAGAAAATAATGTTTAAAGGAAAAAATGGTTGAGAAATTTGAACGTATAGCGTTTAATTAGTTTAACCCTCTTACTGCTCAATTTGTGGACTGAAATTGCTTCAATTTTTTTGGTGGTGGTGGGGGACATTTTAAATCTATGTATGTTGGAGAACTGAAATATGCATTTTTTCTTTCTAGAAAAGATTTTCTATATATATTTTTATGAGAAACTAAACTGTCAGAAAAACCAGTTTCAGATGTTATCAAAAATAAATAAATAAATAAATAAATAAATTTCAATTGAATTACAGTTCATTTCTGTTTGTTACATAATATAAGAAAGTAAAATGTATAAAACCTACGAAAATATAATGCACTGAGGAAAAAATACCTTAGAAATGTAGTGTAGTGTGATAGAGTTCGAAAGAGGGTTCAAGACGAAGTCCAACTTCTCTGTCTTTGTGCCAGAGTCACATTTCTTTGAGAATTTTTTTTTTTCATTTGCATTTTTTCTTTATTCTTTCTTTTTTCCATTTGCATCTTTCATCAATCACTGAACGTTTTCTAGCAGCCATTGCTGATTAGAAAAAGGCGGCAAACAGTGAAGTTAAAGCAGTAAATACCAAGTACCTACAAATGCCGTAATTTAGTAGACGACTAATGACATCTGTTGGTCAAAACCTAAATTAAACACCTAATACTATATATAATTTATTTCACTGGTTAAACGGTGACAAAGCGAGATGCACTCCTCAATAAAAGAAGAAAAACACATGCCCGCAAAAATCGCGGGATGAGCAGCCAGAGGATTAAACTTTATATAAACGGTAAAAATCTGCGATAAAATGTAATGTTTACAGAGAAAAACAATCAAGAAATTAGGACATATAGCATTCAATTAAAAAAAATGACTTCAGATTAATATACATTGTATATACTGCAGTACTCCATTTCCTGGGTGCCTCTAATTTATGTTAAGCTTATTTAAAAAAAATATGAGCAGAATAAAACTGAAGCTATGAAGATAGCTTCTGGACTAATATATTTCAGTTTTAAAAATCAGAAAACACAGGCATATTTGAGAGAATAGCATTTTACACTGTTTATTGAAAATTAGCAATTAATATTTTTAGTTATTAATAATAGAAGAAACTTAATTTACCAAAAATACTAACTTATTTAGCAGTAGAAAAGCATAACTACTCTTTTTTTTTTTTTTTTTTTTTTTTTTTTTTTGCAAACTCTTTCTTTCATTAATTTTACAGCCTTAATAAGAGAATATGATTTACTGCTTAAAAAAGTTTTACTATATTATTAAAATTACAGTAATTTTTTTATAACAAAAAGGAAAAATGCATGGAGTGTATAGTTTTTGAAGGATTGCAAAAGAAGAAATTATATGATAATTAGTTGTTGTCTTCAACACTTTGAATTCTTTACATAATTTAAAAAACTTCATGAGCCCCTGAAGAAACTTTCATATTTCTTCTTCAGCCTTTTCCTTTTTGGCATATTGCTATAAAATGAAAAAGTAACTCCGAAGAAATCTTGCAAAAATGCAGAATAAAGCAACAAATGTGTTTATGATTTACGTACACAGTTACCAGAGATTCTGAAGTAGCAATAACAAATAGGGAAAGCCAGATAAATAAATAAAGCTTCAATAAAATGACCACTGAAAGAGATTAGTAGAGAGATTAAATCTCCAGAGGTATCCTATTTAAAACTTAACTTTACCCTGTCAGTGTGAAAAATGGAGAAAAAAAGACATGATCAATAATAAAGCGGGCATTCTCACCTTTGAAATAGGGAATACTATGGCCATCATAATGACCTTCCCATTCAGAAAGAGAAAAAAGATGAACAATTATTAAATTAAATTACATGGGTGAAGCATGCCTTAACAAAACAGTTAAAAACGAAACTGATATGCAAATTAATGAACTGTAAGCACATAGCGCAAAAATATTTTTGGGATATCCTGAGGATGTTGCAAGCGGTATATGAGCACATCCTCCGGACATCCCGGAATATCCCCCGAACCTCCTGAAAACATTCTCCCGAGTGCTTAATGTCACATCCCAGTATATCCTAGACATATTAAGTCCCATTGACAGCGTGCAGGATGTTATTAGGATCTAAACTTCTATGTACTACATCCACACGGCATCCCAGGATATCCCACTAACCTCCTAAACACATCCCATTATATCCTATTTAAGTCCCACAGACAGTGTATGGGATGTTATTGGGATTTAAAGTCCTACTTCCTACATCCTCAGGGCATCCTGTAATATCCCAGTTTCTTCCTAAACTCATTCTCCTGAGTGCTTAATGTCACATCCCAGTACATCATTAAAACATCCTATCTAGGTTCCACAGACAGCATATGGGATGCTATTAGGATTTGAAATACTAATTACTGTATCCCGTAATATCCCTTTAACTTCCTAAATACATACTCCCGACTGCTAAATGTCACATCCCTAGAAATCTTCCTTACATTCCAGTGAAAGTGTTGTGATGACCTAAAACCTACTTTATTTTCCACAAATAGTCTTAGGTCCTTCTCCTATGGTTACTATGGAAAAATAGGAAATGTTGAGAATATTTATACAACTTATTTTCTTTAATCTGAATTTCAATTTATTTAATAATTTGTAAATATATTTGAAACTGAGCAAGGGAATTAAAATGAATTATTAATAAAAAAATTTCGAAGAGAAAATTTTACGTTTACTTTTAAGACATTAAAAATCTTTCGATCGTATTCAAACATCTAATAGCCCAAAATTGAATTTTTCAACATATTCATAATTAAATTATTCTACAAAATCAGTTTCTAATTTCAGTTAATTTGAATTCAAAATTCGATAAAATTAACCATTTAATAAACTTTACTAATTAAATGAATCATCTTTCATTAATACATGTAAGGAATTTTTTTTACCTTTTGGTGAGCTTCTTGGGAAATTGTTAAAAGGAAATTTTATTTATAAAACTAAATCAATGCCTAGCCACAGAATAAATAAATATGAATAAGTACTTTTGTAACATGAAAATGCTGCAGGCATTTTTATATAATTAATATTTAGTTTAAAAAATAATGTTCTTAATATTAACAATTTTCTGCATTATTAGGTAACTCAAGCTTTAAGCTCTTCTTAAATTTTATTTCTGTTCACACATTTAAAAAAAAAAAAAAAAAACTGAAAGAGCTCAAAATTTAAGATGGTTTTATCAGTGGAGATTATCAATACAGATGGCCAAGGGGAAGTAGCAAAACGGTTTATAGGATACTACCAGAGAGTTATATATCTTCCGAGAGTTATATATCTTCCGAGAGTTATATAGAGAGATCAGAAAGTAATATATCTTCTGCATGTTTGAAAAGTGAAGAAACATATCATGTAATTATATACAAATATTTAATATTTTAATTAGATATATGTGAATTAAATGCATTTTAAATGGATTAAAAAGTAAAAAAATAATATTCGTAAGAACTGTGTGTATTGCTTTTAATAACAGATTAGCTTTAAAAGATAAATATCTTGCATTTTGCAAAAGGCAAGATTTGAATGAAATGTGAAACAAGTTTACAATGGATGATATGAAGTCACATTTCAAGACATTTGGATTTTAAAAAAAAGTCTGAAAATAATATGTTCTGGTTCATTGTTTTTAGTTTATACAAAATTCAATAAAATGAAATTTGCCAGTAGAAATCAGCACTAAATTAAACTTTGTAAAATCTTGCACCTGTTAAAGGTTACCTCATAGAGTATTTTATTACTAACCATTCATTTGAAAGCAAAATAAAACAATAATTGCTCTTTATGTGACAATCATCAATATCATAAAATTTAAGCATGCATTTTATGCAACAGAAAGACTCTAAATGAAATTCTACTGTATGCTTATTATCATGATGCTATTCAGGCATTTTATTTTGGAATCAACATTACCAATTATTCTTTCTGCTTAATATATGCTGTGTAAAATTTCCCGTAAATTCATTAATTCATTTTATTTTGAAATGAGTAGTATTCAATTTTAAATGCCTATGGCAATGTTAATTCATTCTTCATTTGGTCTCCAAATAGAAATATATACATATAAAACATGCAGTGAAATCATGAAAATATTTACACTTCATTTATGAAATATTTCATATATAACATTTTTC
>KK114401.1:189104-213291 GCA_000611955.2 Stegodyphus mimosarum
TATATAACATAGTTTCCCATATAGTTCAATTTGAGAATTTTTTTTTAATTTCTAAAAATTTTTCTATTTTCAAGGAAAATTTAAGCATTTTGTTACCGTTAGCATAAAAGTATTGTTAATTTACTAGATAAAATTGCTTAATGTGAAATGAAGAACGCATTTAACCACTTACCTTTGTGATTTCAACTGCAGAGAGACTTTATGAAAAGTAGTTTAACTTAATCTGTTATTAAAAAAACTTATAATAATGCTAAATCTTCCATCAACTATTAAAATGACAAATTTTTGTAAACCACTGTCTTATGATTAAATGCAGAAAAAAACATATTTTTCAAAATTCAAAATATTTTTTTATTAATTCAGTTTATTACATTTTCTTTAAATTACTGCAAAATTATTTATATTTAATTGAATGCATTTTAAACAATTTAACGCTAAACATGTAAATGACACATATAACAACTCTTGAATCATAAACTCCATCTCTGCCCCTGGCTTTCACAGCACCTAAAAAAAAAAAAAAAAAAAAAAACCCCACCACTGATTATTCAACCTCTGGAAAGATTCCCACTTCATAAGAAAAGACATGAAATTAAATATCAGAGTAATGTAAATTATAGGAAGTATTCGAAAGCATTTTAACATTTATTATCTATAAACAGAGCAGCAATTGTTTGGTTATCCGATTTTTGCAACATAAACATGGGGGATGCCTTTTTAAATTTTTTGCTGATACTCTTATGCTGGAAACTGAACTCAAATCGCAAGATGAAAATATCAGTAATTTTATTAATCAGCCATTCGTAAGCAACCTGGGTAGTGAATCACCATATAAAGTTGCTTGGATAAAAAGAAGGAACAAAATTATAGTAATCATACCTTACCTAATCATAAAAATATTTTAAATTAAACGTGCAGGCATGTCAAAAACAATAAGAATGAATTTATTTTATAACACAAGGTTGTCTTGCAGGAGCCAAAAAAAGTTTTGTCTCACGAGATTGAAAAATAAAAAATAAATAATAAAAAGCTGAAACCTTTCAGATTTTATATTATACCCAAAGCAGTATTTTTTTCATTTACACATACATATATGTTTTGAGAGCATCTGGGCAAATAATATTTAAAAAACAGCATACCTTCAGAATTTCCTATAGACAATCTCACACACTGGAGATAAAAATATTTTATTCCACACAGTGTGTTGTCACTGGTCGCTTTGAAATCGATGGGTTTCTTAATAAAAAATTAGTTACAAAATATGAAATAGACAATAAAACAAATTCAAGATTCAGGCTTCCAGGTGTCTATATTCGACTAAAGAACTACGTTATTCAAAATTTGGTGGCTCTAGGTATTGTTATTTCACAATGCAAGAAACATACATACATTCATGCAGATTATTTCTTTAATCATGATACAGGGCGATAATATTTGATGGCAACTATTTGAAGAGTGATACAGCTGTTTATAGCGATTTGATGCAAGATGCCATTTTGAGACTAATAGCCCTCCTGTGCTAACACCCCTTTGGGTTAATAATATAACTGCATCTGGTAACATTTTGCTGACAACACATTAGTAATTGTCAGTCACGTGCAGAAAATAAAATCTGCTCATGTTAAGCAATATGCAATTTTAAAAATTTTAGTTAATCTGCAGAAATCTGGCACAGACGCATATTATACATCATAACAGGAATACATGAATATGTTCTACCATAATCAACATTTCAATAGTTTCAATACTGGTGGAGCAGTTTGTAAAGATGAAGATTTGAGTTTTGTTTTTAAGCAGGATGGTTTCGGCACTCCAGACATTACAGTGGACAAGATTATAAAAAACACAGCAACAACAATTGACCATGAATACTGATGCATAACATTGCATGAACTAACAGAGATTTTTTATGGTAGTATAAAAAGAATCGTTACAATGAACTGAAGTGAAACCAGAAGACTGCATATGCATTTTCCTTAACTGAAACATGGATTTGATCTTACAAAACTTTGTCAATGCGGCATATTTTTGAATTAAACTCTTACCAACTTCCAGGGCAACAAAATGTTCCTCTTTCTTAGGGAATTTAACTCACTATTTTTAAATACACAGCTATGTATGATTTTTTTCCCCTTGCATAATAACTGAAACAAAATTACACTGATACAGCCAAAATTCCTAAATGCAAGTATATAAAATTTACTTGAGCAATTTAAGGAGATGAGACGCACTTACTGATCGCATTATGAACAAATTTGTATCAAAGAATAAATTATTAAATCTGGCATCTTTCATAGTAAATTTTAACCATTCGATTATATTACTACACCATTTACCAGTTTGAAAAGAAAGTTACATATCAGTAATCCTAGATAAGACTAAATGGAACAGAAAATTTATTGTTACAACCACACTCTTGAGGGAAGTGTATTATTTGATATTTTACAATATTTAAGATATGTCATTAAATGCAAACTGAGTGCATGACCATGAGATAGTAAATTTTAAAAGGAAAAAAAAAATCAAAGAATGAACATTATGAAAAAATTTCAAAAACAAGGATAATTTAATTTAAAAGCATTATCACTTATGATAAATAAATTTTACAGACTTCTTCATCCAAAATAAAATTAGAATTAACCAAAACCAGTTTGACTGACCTTCCAAGAAATCCTTCAGCTAAATTTTTTCAAGCTTGAATACCAAATTCTTTTCTGCATGTTTATAACATCTTGACCAGCTGAGATCCCTACAGAAAGTTTGATAACACAATAAAGAGAATTGTGAATTAATAGAGAAGAACAATTAATACAAAACTATAAAACATCATTCAAATTTAAAATTATTAAAAAATTTGTTACTTTCTGACTATCTGCAGAGCTATGAAAATTGGGAAAATGTTTGTTTGATTTGTTTATGGTGCATATTTCCTGCTCTGTTCACAGAGTAATTCAAATAAGCCTTAAAAGAAATAAGAAATTTTAGGAGACAAAAATAAAACAATACGGCCGATATTCACATAATTTTCATCCAACGAAATACTATTCAGAAATAAAGATTAAATATAAAGCATGTAAAGACATGCGTGATATGCATCTTCAGAGCTTGCTATTATCATGTGTATACTCTTGCAATGTTAGCAAAAGTTGAAATTTAGTGCATATGATCAGAAAGTACCAAAATTTTTCATGTATAAGAAGAGATTAGTCCAATAATAGTATCTCATTTTTTTAGCAGTTACATTTACAATAGTGCATTAGAAATAAATACAATTATATATCTATCTATATATAATAAAATGATAATCGCATATTAATTTAATTCACCTTTTTTGAGTGTCAAACTTTATAATTAAACAGAATTCTTTCACATGAACATCTGAAAATCCATTTTTCATTCTCAACTAAAAAATTAATAAATAAATAAAATAAAAAATAATAAAACTATGTACACTAGTGTGCAAAACTTAAGCAACAATGTAAATTTTAATCAGATAGTCATGAAATTTGAGAAAAGGAATTCTTGCGATCAGTACAATAAACACACAATTCAGTAGAAAGGTCATGCATACGCAAATATCAGGAACAAAACATCACAGGCGACATGAGCGTACGTAAAACGCCTGCAGTCTGCATGCTCAATTCAAGACTACAATAAAAGGAAAAACGGAGATGCAATTAAAGACATTTGCTGCAGTGTAAGCGAGTTCTTTCCTGAAATATAGGTAGATGAAATCACCTGGATGACTTCACACGTGGAAGAATGATCAGAAAGCTGGAGGAGGGGCATAATATGACCAGTGTAGCTGAAGAGTTAGGAATGAACAAAATTGTCCGTTTCACGCGCATGGAAAGCTTTCTAAACCATAGGTATAGATGTTAGAAAGGTTGGTGGTGGTCATCGCAGGAAAACAACTGCGGTGGATTACCGATACATCATCCAACAAGCGAAAAGAGCCCGAAACCAGTCAGCAAGCGCCATAACTCAGCAACTGTGTACAGCAACGGGGCGACAAGTGTCGCGGTTTACTGTGTCCAGACGCTTTTACAAAGGTGACCTATTCGCCCATCATCATGGAAGCTACCTTTCTTTGAAAGCTGGCCATCCATGCCACTGTTTAGAGTGGTGCAAGGAGCACAAAACCTGGACATATCATCAATGGAGTCATGTGTTCTTTATGGATGAGAGTCGTTTTAGCGCCACAAGCGATTCTCACCGCCAGTGATTTGGAGAGAGGTCGGGACATGGTTTCATCCCAGTAACATCATGGAAAGAGACAGTTACGGTAGTCCCGGAGTTCTCGTCTGGGGAGGCATTATGCTGAATGGGAGACAGAGCTCTACGTTTTCAACAGAGGTTTGTGACCGCAGACCGCTAATGTCAGGAGGTGATCCTTCCCCATGTGCGTTTGTTCTGAGGTGCCACTGGAGCAGACTTAGTTTTTATGGATGACGATGCACGGTCACACTGGAGTCCTGCTGTTCAGAAGCTACTGGAAAGTGAAAATATCACTTACGCCTTGCAGCAAGATTACATCCTCCGGGGAACACCCAACAACTGAAACAGATGGTGATTCAGGAATGGACACTCTTACCTCATGAACTGTTGGACAATCTGATGCTGAGTGTGAACAGATGGTGAGAAGCAACCATTGCAGTAAGGGGAGGGCATATCTCATATTAAGGATCATCTGCTTGTTGTTCTTACTCTTGTACAGACAATCATGTGTAGCAATACTATGAGTTCAATAAAGTCTTTTTTTGTTCGATTCCATACCATATGCATTGTATTCATATTTGCACAACTATGCTTTTGTCATCGTTTAAATACAAGATGCTGTCTCTTATTTCTGAATTTCAAGCCTTTTAGATGATTTCTTGTGGAGTTATGGCACAAAAAAAAAAAAAACTGTTGCTTAAGTTTTGCACACCAGTGTATATTTCTCATGAAGCCCATCATTTCCTAAGATGCCCACTTCTGAAAAGTGCCCAGCATTTCTCAGGATACAGTTAAATGATTGAACTAAGCATCAATGATAGTCATGTTTTCTAGTGTGAGAATATATATCACGATTGTTTAGTACGACAGGTAAATAGTAGGGTTTGGTAAATGTTTAACTGGTACATGCTACATTTGTCAACAATTATATAAATAATAAACTTAAATCAGCTTTAGAATATATTCAGAGAAATAAATTTCTATGCTATTTATCGAAATATTGGAATGACTAATGAATGATTCAAGAAATAATTCAAATTTAAGTTTGTGTTAAAAAACTTAATTTAAAAATTATATAAGAAAATTTCCTTATGAACAATGTATTTTAAAATTATACAATGACTGGAAATCACACAATACTGATTGCTTCCATACACATTATTGTAAATGTTTTATTTATTTTCTTAATTAAAATACTGCAGTCATTTCCTCTCCCTTCCTTTTAACACACAACGAAAACCCAAATGAGAAATATATTTACTTATAATTCATGATTTAAAATATAAAATATGAGTAAAAATAAAATATACTATTAAATGATATTTTATGCTAAATACACTTATGCATATAATGGAAATATACATATTTAAAAAATAGAAGTGTTATTAAAATAAGAATTATGATTTACTTTATTATAAATTACTTCAAAACCAAAGAAGGGAAGGGGCAGAAACTTTAATAATGGTCATTTCTAAAATAATACAAACATTAATAATTAACATTTAGTACAACTTGTTATTTTAGTTAAAATGTTCACTTTTCTGGATAGCATTTATTTTTCCATCTCATCTTTAATGAAACATTAAGAGAAATGCATATTATTTAAACACAAATTTATTTTATTTCTTAGCAGACAGCTATGTCAACTCAAGCAAAACTATCATTAAAATTCTGTAATAATAATTCTGAATGCTCAACAACTTGCAAGATTTAAAAAAAAAAAAAACCACAATAATTACATAGTAATGACAATACTACAGTAACATGAAATTAATATTAAACTATACATGACTATAAAATAAACCAGCATATAATAACGGTGCAGCTGCCCGGACAGTAGAGTGGTTAGGAAAGCTGACTGTGATACAAAAGGGCCCGGGTTCGAAGGCATGGTTGTAACTGTTTATCCTTCATAGGAGGCAAAGGTGATCCACCTGTTGGGTGCCTCCATAATAAAGTGACCACCACTTCTGGCCTTCGTAGTGGCCAAGCCGAAGTCAGTTGAGGACCCACCATTGGTAAAATAATAATAATACAATGATTAATGGTAATAATAAATGGTGCATTGGTTTGTAAAACAATGAGAAGGATGAAAAAGTACATGTATTATGACAGCTATTCAAATTCTTCAGTTTTCCTAATATTTTCATGTTCACTTTACATAATACCTAAAATAGAATAAAATGCTAAGAACATTTATGAGAAAATGTTAAAAATAATCATGAGCATTTATTTTACCGAATGACAATATTTTGTCTTCAGTTACAAGTCGAATCTTAAAATGATATGCAATTCAAAAGAGTGCTTAATATTTTATAAAATATTCAAAAAAAAGGTACTGTTCTGTTATCAGGACCAAGTTCAGATATGTATGTATGTACGCATGTAAGTACAAAGGTATTTGTGTATATATATACAAATATATGAACATATATATACAAACACATGTTCATACATTTCCAAATCTGGTCCAGATAATAGAACAGTAAAAAAAAAAATCTATTCCTCCATGTTTTAAAACTTAATTATAAATTAAATTAAAGTATTATTTCAAGCGTGCATATTTTTGACAAAATTATGCACTCTTAATTTTTATGTAATTAATCAATCTATTTAATATAAATTGACTGCTTGAATAAAATAATGAGCATCTAATCATGCATAATATTTTGAAATTGAATATTTAAACTAGATTAAAAAATTTCAGCCACACAATTCACTGACACCGATAATACTTGTGCTTCAAATTTGGTCTTGCAATGTTTTTTTAAGTTTATTTGAGGGGAAAAAAATTAAAGCTATGACTTCACACTTCGTGCAATACATACTAAACTGTAACCATGAAAACAAAATGTCCAAAACATTCTTTTTTGTTTGTTTAGATAACTTCAGAATGAAAAAAATTGAAAAAGTTATTCCATAATATACTTTATAAAAAACAGAACTTCCATCCATGACATTTACAGTGTTAAAGCAGCTATAGGGAAGGTAGGACACTTCAGTAGTACAGTAGCAGGTTTTACCTTAAGCCTTCAAGATATTTTAAATCTTGTTCTGCATGACCTATTAGAAATTTAATTCTACACCCTTTGGAACGTGGTAAAAACATTAAAAAGTATCTGCTGTAACTCAAATAAAACAAAATTTAAGCTTATTGCTATAAGACTTGTATCTAAATGAGAAGAACATTTTGTAATGCAAGTTTTAACTACAAAACTGCCAGATTTATCAGTATATGGATACAGCAGCCAAAAGGCAAGACGAAAATTCTTCGGAAATAAGAATTCTGCGTCTCGCATGCGCAAAATACATGATAAGCAAGCATTTATCATTTTGGGATATATTTAGATGAGATGAATTATCATGCGATATAAGGTCACATGCAAAGAATTTAAAAAAAAAAAAAAACACCTTTTATTTACCACTGAAAACAAAGGTTAGGGGACGTTTTATTGCAATTGGTGTGAGGAGTTAATTTTTACACAAAGCGCTATTCCAAGGCAGCATAAAATTACAGAGATTCAGAATGAAATTTTGAAAATATGTGCCACAAAATTGAATTTAAGTTCTAACCATGAAATGATTCATTATGTAGAGTTCCAAACATTGATTGCCATGAAGGTATAAACCTTTCTCAGCATTCTTCAAACTTAAACCTTATCAAACATGTAAAGAAGTAACTGGAAAACAGAAAAAGTTAATATATCATTATTTCTTAAAAAACTAAACTGAAAATAATTATGATGAAGAGATGAAATAAAATAGCCTGGTACTACATGAAAACATTTGTTGAATTTATGGCAAAATGTATCCGAAACATAATTTAATTATAGAACACTGAATTAAATATTAAATGTTCTGTTATTTGCAACTTTTGTTAAATATCAATTATGTATCCAAACACTTAATCCTTTATTATTCATATGCTATCTTTGAAACTTTCATTTATAAATTTTCTGGTATTTCAAAATAAACTCATCCTCATTCTTATTAGTTTACCTAAAACAAACAAACGAATTCTTTCTTGCCTTCTAACTGCAATGCATGTACATTATAAGTATTTGAAAGAGAAATAATTTTTAGTTCGACCAAATTGTTAGATAGTGGGTGTCTGTTTATGCTACAAATTCTACAAAGCATCTATACAGCAGGGTCATGGTATGTTTTAATGAAGTCAACACGGACATAAGAGATTCAGATAGTATTTCAGAGGAAGAATACTTTGAATCTAAACAAAGTAGTGAGCCAACATTATCAGGAAATATTGATAGCAGATAAAATAAAAATATTAAAAATAAAGCAATTTTAGATAACAGTAAACATATGTAAGAAAATAACCCTATACAGGAGTTTTAAAACCACTAGTTTTAAAAGGAAGAGTTTGAGAGCTAGAAGTAAAAACAGAATTATTTTATGTGTGGGAGATATTACATCCTACATTACAGCCAGAAGGAAAATGTAAGCAAAGGAAAAGTCTATATTTAGGAAATCATTAAAATCCAAACTCATACAAAATGATATATGGATTGACAGCTATAGAATTCTTCATAATCTCATGATTTGCATTTCATAGTAACTTCTAATCTCAAGAAACCAGAGAATTAATATCAATTTATGATGATTTAGTACATGTTGTTTTGTGTTGAAGTGCTTGAAAATTTGCATAGTGTATCAGTGCGGAAAAAAAAACATGCTTAAGCATTATATTTCACTTGTTAATAAACAACTGGATAGCAGGGAAATCAGGTATTTGAAAACACATAACTGAGATACAGAAATGATTCACTTTCCATTCAGAATGCTTATGACATAAAGCAAGAGGAAAACAGTAAAGTTTCAGTGCACAGTTTTCAAAGAATTATACAATGTTTACGACAGAACGGTAACAACTCACTAGACGACACCAACTCAGACGAACAAATTTCGCGAAGGGGGCACCAGTGCATCGAAAGTTGGTGGTCACTAACACGTTTAACTGTCAAAATGACATAAATAACAGTAATTCGAAACATAAATAATGACATAAATAACATAAACACATAAATTCGAAAAGCAAAATATTAAACATACAAGTATTACAACTGAACTTACCTTACAGAGGTCAAAATATCCAAAAACAGCTAATCCGTATATAGTGGCCATTTTATTTTTCGTTTCAAATCAGACTGTCAGCGATTTGCCGAGGAAGAGTACGAGTAACTAGTAGTTTCCTCGGACAGATTGTGCAATGCCGCGACAGAATATAGTTCTACAGAACTTTCTACATTATTCCGTAATAAATTGTACTTATTTTATAATTTTTCTTTATCTCATTAGTTAATTGATGGGGGCTAAAGTTAAATAATGAAGTAATTTTCATTGAAAGTTTTGCAGGCACCTTCTGTGCAGTATTTCTTGAGAATATAAACAAATTTTAGAATCCGAGAGTATAAGTAAATAAATGTACAGAACATCACCTCTCAAACCACAACTTCTGAAAGTGACCAATATTTCTAATATAAATAAATATTAATATTAAGCATTATATTTTTAAGATGACCATCTCTATAGCAGACCAAAACTTCTGAAATCGCGGATAGTCATCAGAGAAAATTCTCTTTACTGCGAAATTATCACACCACTGTAATTCGATAGCAATAACAGAAAATGATTGAAAAGCATTTCCCGTCCTGTAATTAAAAAGGAAAAAAAAAGTATATTTTTCCAATTTTGCCTATATTTATAGCAACGTTTACAATGTGCAAGTAATTATATAAGTAATTTATTTAGAATTTAGTAAATATTCTAGAAATAAATAAATTTTTAAAAATGCTAGAAAAAATAGTAGTTGAAATTAATAACAAAATAACAAGAATAACCTGGATATTGATATTTTAATGAACAGCATTTAGAAACAACGCTTAGCAAAATACATATGAAAATTAAATAATATGCATGCTGTCAGACGTAAAATGTCAAAAAACTAAAGTTGGTAAATTTGAGAACAAATAATATTCTCAGAATGTTTCACAATGGAAGTCCCCCGGAAATTGCAGTACGAATATCCTCAGCATGTGAAATTTGTGAAGTCCTCAGGATGTCTGAGAATCAACATCTTCAGAATATCCTCCCATATCCCGGTACATAGCCACTTAACCAGGACATCCTCAGGATGTTAAATTATGATGTGTTCAGGATATCTGAGAATTAACATCTTCAGGATATCCTCACATATCACGGGACACAGCAACTTAAACAGGACATAATCAGGAGGTTAAATTATGATGTCCTCAGGACATCTCAAAATTAAAATACTCAGGATATAATAAGTATATCCCTAGATATTGCGACTTTAATAGGACATCCCGAGGATTTTCTGTGCTATGGGGTATAATCAATAGCCCTTTTTTACAAATACTACATAAAAAATTTGCAAAAAGAATGTCACAAAACGTTGTGTTGAATGATTGAATTAATTATACAAATAAAAAAAATACTTTTTTTGGGGGGGGACGGTACTTTCAAATTTTTTAAGTATACAGATATGAAATACAGTTAGAATTCCTACAGAAACCACAATTCTGATAATCATAGATAAGGTTCAAAGACTACTATTAAAAGCTTTTTCTCATGAAGCTTTAAAAATGGAAAATGTTTCTTTTGCACATAATGCAGTTATTAAATGTTTCAAAAGTTTTTCTTCCTCATCAATATATTCCCAACAGGAAGAGTTTGAACAATGCCAACTTAAAAGATGGCATGCACAAATTGGATTTCCAATCCCATCAGTTTTCCACTGAAAAGGAACAACTACTATCTCTTGAATATTTACTAAATGAATATTTACCATTGCTAGAGGATTATGTTAAGATAAGGTACTTAATTGTGCCTCTCTTCGGTTAGCTGTAATGGTGATGAGATAAACAAATTTGCAAAATATGTCTCAAACATTTCAAAAAGGGGAAGGGATGTTCCACCCCTTTTTTTATGCATTATATAACTGATGCATCATAAATTCGTGCAAAGTTTAAAAATTCGTAATAAAAGAGGGAATGCACAGATTTTTCCTTCCCTAACTGTGCCGCCATACGAACTCTGATGCCGGTTCTGGGTTCTGAATTTATGTGAATAACATATCAGTTATTCTTAACTCCAATAGCATTAAATGTAACCTTTTGGCCTACGAGTTTCATTAACAAAATCTATTTTTAGCATATATGTTATTTATTTTTGTTAGTTTTTCCTCGTCAACATTTCTTAGCGCATTTAGCTTAAATCTGTAATCATCGCCAAGTGTAATGTCAGTATAAAAGGTTGCCATACTCTTGTTATTCAATTACTAATATAAAAAAAAAAAATTTAGACATTGCCAAACGAGTCATTACTCAAGTTATCATGTATTGATAAACATACCATGATAAAAGAAAAGTATAATAAATAATGATTCACCAGGTCGGCATCAGAGCTATAAAATACTAGTAGGTGTAATAGAGTGTTTGGGTTTGCTACGTATGCCAAGCAGATACACAGCTATGAAGCCAAATTATAAATCTCACAAATTTATCCTTAAATGATTTATTTCTTTAACAACGAGATATTTTATTTACTGCCTAAGTGAAATTAAGAATCAGAACTCTCCACGTTTTATAATGGAAGGAAAAATTAAATATGCATGCGTAATGCATACAAAAAAAAAAGTTTGTGGCTTTGAGGTCTGGATTTTAGACCATTCTGAATATTGGCTGTCCGGATCTCAGACTTTAAACTGTATTCATATTTCATGTCATCCATTTAGTGCAACTGGATGATATGTAACTTTAAAGAGCTCTTAGTATTTTCCCTTCATCTGTACATTAATTTCTGTTTTAATCAATAGCTTTTATGCAACTTTTATATATGTTGTTAATAAGTAAGTAACACTAATATGTATAACGAATATGATTCTAACCAAAACATAATAATTATTTAGATTTTAAACATTAAATGTTTAAAAAGTTTTTTTTTCCTCATCAATCTATTCCCAACAGGAAGATTTTGAACAACGCCATCTTAAAAAATGGGATGCACAAGTTGGATTTCCAATCCCAACAGTTTTCCACCGAAAAGGAACAATTACTATCTCTAGAATATTTACAATACCATTGTTAGAGGATTATGTTAAGATAAGGTACTTAAATGTGCCTTTCCTCAGTTAGCTGTAATGGTGATGAGACAAGTTTGCAAAATATGTCTCAAATGTTTCAAGGAAGGGAAGGGATGTCCCCCCTTTTTTTATGCATTATATACCAGGTGTGTCATAAATTTGTGCAAAGTTCAAAAATTCGTAATAAAAGAAGGAATGCACAGAAAAATTTTCTGATTGCGCCAATATGGTTACAAAGACATTGGATTTTTTTCCATGTAAAAAGAAAAAATGTTTCCAAAAGTAACCAACAGAGGGCGCTCACACAACATACTCAGATGTTTTATGCAAATCAGGCTATCAATACAACACTTGGCTGGAAACGGATCCATCATTCTTGTATGTTAATCCTCACTTTATTTTAAATTATTCTTACTACTGAATTGTATTTCACACCACCACACGATTACAATTCTTCAGTGGCAATGAGACACCTTTTTTTTACTGATCATATCTGGTCTCTATGACACCTTCCTAGATCTTTTACTTCCAGAATGCTATATGTAAAGATAACTGGCAAAAAGACCACCATATCACGTGGGCTAAGCCCACTATAACAGAGGTAAATGGAATGGAATGGATCCGTCATTCGAAGGCGGCAGCATGCTTTCTCTACCAGATTGGGCGTTGTTGGTTAAACTGTTCTACAAGAATGGTGAATCCACAACTGTTACATTGCGAAAGTTTCACACGGGAAAGGACTGAAGGCGCAAAAAAGCCCTATTTCATTGAATGGGATAAGGAATTTAGTACGACGTTTCGAACAAACGGAGAGTTTGGAGGATCGTTAACGAAGTGGCAGATCACCCTTGAGAGTGGAACAGTGTCCATGTAGTACAAAGTGTCATGAAAGATAAGGCAGCTGATCATTAACTTGAATTTCACTTGATCTCAGACTTTATACTGTCTTCATATTTCATGTCATCCATTTAGTGCAACTGGATGATATGTAACTCTAAAGAACTCTTAGTATTTTCCCTTCCTCTGTATCCTCTGTACATTAATTTCTGTTTTAATCATTAGCTTTTTATGCAACTTTTACAAATTTTGGTAATAAGTAAGTAACAGTAATATGTACAACAAGTATGATTCTAACCAAAACATAATAATTATTTAGATTTACTGAGCATATACACAGTCCAGTCACATTAATGTGACCACCACGTACTTTCCATGTCAGAGTTAAATAACCAATCACAGAAGGCAGGTGGCAGCACAGTGCAGTTGAGCGTATATAAAGGGTGTGTGAGGGCTTCGGAAAACATTTCAATCGTTGGCGTAATGCAGAAACGAAGCGATTTATCCGACTTCCAAAAGGGCATGATCATTGGCTTTCGGGCCAAGGGTGGAAGCATTTCCGAAACGGCTGAGTTTGTGAACTGTTCGCGTGCCGCCGTGGTAAAAGTGTACCGTGCATGGCAAAATGGGACTGTCCAAAATCAGCGACGTGGCAAATGTGGTGCACCACGGGCCATAGATGACAGAGGCGAACGACGGTTGCGGAGATGCGTTCGGGCAGATAGACGGGCTACCGTTGAGCAACTGACCACCAAAATGAACCAAGGGGCTACCAAAAGTGTCTCCCAAAGTACTATTCAGCGAACATTGCTGCGTCTGGGCCTCCGAAGCAGACGCCTGGTTCGTGCACCTATGCTGACTGCTGTTCATCGACGGCGAAGGCTAGAATTTGCACGCCAGTACAGCAGCTGGACGTCCACTGAGTGGCGACAGGTTGCGTTTTCGGATGAATCGCGTTTTATGCTCCATCGGACAGATGGACGTTGGCGTATAAGGCGTGAAACCTCTGAAAGGAACCACCCTGCAACCATTGCCGGAACGGTCCAAGCTGGAGGCGGGAGCATTATGGTCTGGGGAATGTTTTCCTGGCATTCTCTAGGTTCACTGATCATTGTGGAAGGCACAATGGATCAATACAAGTACGCATCTGTCCTTGCGGACCATGTTCACCCCTACATGCGCATTGTTTTTCCTCAGGATGATGGCATCTTCCAGCAGGACAATGCGAGGTGCCATACAGCTGCCAGTGTACGTGCGTGGTTCGAAGAGCACCAGGATGAGTTTACCGTCCTCCCCTGGCCAGCAAACTCACCTGACTTAAACCCAATCGAGCATCTGTGGGACCATCTCGATCGAGTTGTTCGCGCCATGGATCCTCAACCGCGTAATCTAGCGCAGCTGGCCACGGCATTAGAGTCGGCATGGCTCAACATCCCAGAGAACACCTTCAGGGACCTATGTGACTCTCTTCCTGCACGTCTCGCAGCAGTCCGCTCTGCGAAAGGTGGTTATTCTGGCTTTTGACAGATGGTCACATTAATGTGACTGGACTGTGTATAAATGAAAGTTTGATAACATTGGCTTAACTGCAATCTAAAATATTCCACTGCTAAAGCAAACTAAAAACATGACTAAATAATAAATAAATGAAGTTAAAAAATTTGTGATTACAGTACTGTAGGAAAGTATTAAATTTAATTATATATATATATATATATATATAAACCATCAAATTTTAATACCTTCATCTTCATGAACTCCTTCATTTATTGCCTCTACTTCTCTCTGTTGGCAGTATGTACCTATAATAATAATAATAATAAACAACTGAATACTCCAAGCTAATTTTAAAATTTTACAAAATCAACTTATACATATAATATTGAAAAAAGACAAATATAATTTGCAACTTATTTGCACACAAAATAAGCAACTGAATACTCCAAGCTAATCTTAAAATTTTACAAAATCAACTTATAGATATATTATTGAAAAATGAAAAAGATAATTTGCAACTTACACACATTTAATGTAACATATGAGCTCTCTTTATTTGTACTCCCTTGATCTATCAAAAGTATATTTTCTCAAAAAATATCACATTTTTGCTACAGTCTTAAAATGAATTCATCTCAAGTACATTCAAAACTCTACACTTCATTTTCGACTATTCATTATAATGATTAACAAATTCATCTTCTGTGTATTCAAAATCGCATCATAATTTTCAACAATTAACTATAATTGTTCCATACTTATTATTTTTAAAAATTTCAAATACACATAACTGGCCCTTTTTTTTAGCAAGCAAAATTAATTGGCTCAATTCATAATGAGGTATACAACACATTAGTTACTGGAAGTGCCAATTTTGCAATGTATATAAGTTATTTAAAAAATTATGTTTATTATAAATGAAAGATAAATATCTGCAGAGTTTCAGCAGAGAAAAAATTAATGCATTGTTTATAAGCATGAAAAATATTAACTGATTTATTAATTTTTATTGTTAAATTTTAATATAAAATTCAGTTGTTAATAACTGTCCTAAAAATTTTTTTCAGCAACAGCAATAAAAAATCAGCATCGATTTTTAAATTAAAATTACGGATAATCTGCCATCAGATCTCTACCTTAAGATTAGACCTCCTTTTTTATGTAATATTTGAATTCTTGAATAAATCTGAATGTTGAATGAAAAGTAATTGCGCACTGATTATATTATCTTCTTCATGAATATATATTTTGTTCAATTTTGAATAAATGCACAAATTTTAAAATGAAAAGACAATATATCACAAATCTTTTATATTCCTCAATATACATATACTCCCTACAGTTTAACTATTCATGACGTCAAAAATAAATTTTTGACGTCATGAATTTTAATCTACTTATCAATTGCATTGTAGAAAAGACATGCTAAATCTAAATACATACAGCTATGCCACACAAAAGTTATTAAAAGTAGATTAACAAATTTTCATTACATAAACTTAGGAATTTATACAATTTATACTAGAGGAATTTTCTTAAAATCCTTTTTTTTTTAAATTTTAATTTTTAGCAGTAGCATTTGAACATACATTAATTAACTAGAGTGTGACAAGCATGAAGAGAAGCAAAAACAGCATGAAAAAGATCAGAATACAAAATTAAAACAAGTATCATGCGTCAACAGACTGGAGATCTTTTCTCTCTGGCCTGCCAGTATCTACCATATAAATGTCCAGTCACTTCAGGGCATTCTTTGAGATCAGAAGCATCCATAACAGTGTCTTTCCCATGTAATACAAAGTTAGGGGACAAAAAGATGTTAAATCTAAATACATGTTTCTGCAAGGCAATCATGCCTGGTCTTCAACCTTTAAGCTGCAACCTTTAAGAGATTCCCTCCAATGCTTTTCTTTAATTTAATCTGCTTGCCTAGATCGAAAGTCATTATTCAGGCCTTCTTTTATTACTCAAATGGTAGTAGAGGTATAAAAGATAGGCTTCCGAGGAATGTGTAGGATTTTGGCTCCCTTTTTGGCTAAAAAATCAGCGATTTCATTACCATATATTCCACAATGAGCTGGAACCCACTGAAGAATAACTTTTTTTTATGTAAGGTTTGCAATATATTTAAACTAAAAATACAATTTTTAATTTTTTGTAAGACAGTAGGTTTCGAAGTGATGATAGCCTGAACTGCAGACTTACAGTCTGACAAAGTAATAGCATTAAAAAAAATTCTCACACCTAGAAATCAATTACTCAGATGTCAAACTAATGGCCTGAACCTCTCCATCAAATGGTGTGGTAAAGCAACCAAGAGATGAACAGAATGCAAACAAGTCAGAGAAAACACCAGGTCCTGCATTTTAATCTTGTGAAAGGTGGAATACATCCATATATATATACATATCTGCAATGAATTCTAACTGGGATAACTGGTAAGTATAATCTCCAACCAATAGCTAACCCCAGTTCGCTTGTTATGTTCTTATACAGAGATTGGATCAACTGAATTCGACTTTCAAAACAATCATCACATTGAGTGTCTGTTTGGTTTGGAAAAAATCTCTCTTTAATGGTCAGGATTCTCTAAAAAGGACCTGCCTGAATTTTCAGCCCCCCTCCCTCCCCTTTTTTTTAAATCATAATTTCTCCGGTAGGTCTTCCCTGAATTTTTCAAAAAGACACAAGGCTTTTTCATCAATAATATCTTCTATCGATATATTATTGGTAAGCAACCACATAGCCTGGATTGGAGTCGCTTTTACTGCACCAGTAATCAGTCTTAGGATTTGATTCTGAGCAATTTCTAGCTTATTCATTACCTCTTTACTAAATGTTATAAGAGGCTTGCTGCAATAGGTTAAAACAGGTCTAACATACATTTTAAACATTAAATTAAGAGTGCCTCTGATGCATCCACCTCCACCTGCAAGTCTTTTCAGAATCCATGATCTGTAACCTTTGATGATCCATGACCTTTGAAGTAACCTCCTCAACAAGTACCTTCCAAGTTAACTTCTTATCAAATACGACTCCCAGGTACTTGGTGTCAAGTGACTCTTTTAGCACAGTATCCTTATATACAATACTCATATCAAATCATTTCTTAAAAAAACTGGAAAATAAAAACCAGGTCTATGAAACTGAAACGTTAAAATGAGTAAATCTTACCTCGGAATTCTAAGCCTCGAACTTGAAAAGTAACAAGACCATTTCCCAATTCAATAACATGCACCAGACAATTTAGATTATCTGATGCAAGAACAAAGCAATCACCTTGGGCTACAGCACCCCATCTTCCAAGTGCTATATCACCATACAAGGAATGCTGCAGCGAACGAGTCAGATGTTCATAAAATATTGAATTTAAATTATTGTCATCAGCTCCTGAAAAATTACTGACATTAACACTTTTTCCTTTCTATGAATTTTATAACAAAAATATAACTCTTAAAGAGTAACGCATACAATGAGACATAGTGAAATTGTTATAGAGAAATAAGCACTCACAGAAATTATTAAATTGTTCTTAGCAATATCGTAAAACACAAAAATAAATGATATGTTTAAAATTATTAATACTACAATGAACCTTCTGCAAGATGACCACCCACAGTGCCAAACAATTTGGTCTTCTGTAGAGGTGGTTCACTCTATATAGACAGTGTTTAGTACTGATGTTTGGTTATGTTTTCCTGAAATAATGCTCTTTTTCAGAGGCAGTAATCCACAAGGAGGTGGTTGGCATAAGAGGATAAACTGCATGTTAAGATTTAAATGAAAATATAATGATTATCTTATTATGAATTAATTAACAAAATCCATTCCATTTAAAACACTTACATATGTTGAAAATCTACATATTAATATCGAGAAAATTTAAAACTATTAAAACCTTTATTAAATTAAGCATATTTCAAACTTCAGATAGATTAAACATTAGTTAAGGTAGAGTTTAAATGATTACATTCTATAATTGTAACCATAGCACGTTTTAATAGCCTTTACTTAACTTTACAAAAATGTCACACTTCGGGTTCATTCAAACCATTACTATAAATACCTAAATAACATAACAGTAAAATAAAACACATACAATTTAAAAATAATAAGATATAAAATTAAATCAATGTGAATACAAACAAATGATAATCTTTATATTATGTGCATGCAAATTTAAGTATAAATTTCTTTCAACAATTGTTTAAAAAATATGCGCAGATCATTTATACATGTATTTCAAACATGCATAGACAAAAATAAAAAATCTTCAAAACATATGCAATCTTACCACTGCTTCTACATTCATTAATAAACTTTATTCTTTTTCTACTAAGAAGTGCCACATTCTACTCTAGAACTATTCTGAAGTACTGACATAATATTTATATTGATAATATCTCATACTGACATAATATTAGAGTTTAATAACTTAATAACATAAACAAACAGTAATGCTTAAAATACTGATTTTTATTTCTCAAGAATTGTTTCTTGCAAAGGTACTTCTCAATTCTATTGTTTATCTGAGTTTGTATACAAGACATAAGTTTTCTTTATTTCTATCCTCTGTTATCAAAATAAACTATTTCAGTGGATAAATTTAATATAGCTTATAAATATGTCTTCAAATAAATGTGATAAAATTATATATTAGCAACCTTGTTGTTATCTAATTTTCAAAACTTCTCATATCTACACATAAATTTTAAAACTTGGCTGACAAGCTTCATTCACTTGAATTTAATGTGCACAACAGTTAAGAGAAGTCTTTATTTTCTTAATTTAATGCTAAATAGCAAATGGCATAGATAGCATATAAAGCTAAAATTTAGATGTAAGTAGAAAAAAAGGCATTAAGTGAATTTTATATTTTACTGAAAGAATTGCTACAAATCAAAATATTTTAGTATACAGTTACAGAAGGAAATGCATACCATTAGAAAATGAAAAATTATACAAATTATTTCAAGCTATCTATTAAAGCTTTTATTTTGTTTTTGTTATTTAGATCCTCCTCCCTTTAATTAAGGTAAAATAACACACCAAACAAAACCACTGACTTCGAACTTAATACTCCTTCCTCACTTTGCTAAAAAGAAACTAGAAAATTTCTGCTAAAAACATTTATTATTTTCATCAAATATCAAATATGAATTTTAAAAAATCACTAAATGTGACAGTTAAAGCATGAAACATTCAAAACATGAATATGATAACATTTTACTTTCACTAGTATTTTCTAAAATCATACAATTTTATCATTAAAGTTATATTATAACAGTAACATTATATTTGCTGAAAAATCATGATGAAAATTGTAAATCACAAAATTAGAATTTTTGAAGCTAGAGTGGTCTTAAAATGATTAAAACTGTGATTAATCACCAACCCAGAAATGCACAATTCAGAGTCTAAAATGGAAAAAAAGGTTTCTAATGCCAACTGTAAAATTTTTTAAAACACAGAGACTTTAATACTATTTTAATACTTCTGATTATAAAAAGTAAAATCCATACAGACTTTGTGAATAAAATCTGGAAGTTTTCATAAAAACAGAAAAATCATAAAAATTATTCATTTATAAAAGAATGAATAGCTATCTTACATTGTTTTAAAGCATACCTGGATTGCATTCTAATTGAGATGACAAACGAGTATTTGAGTGATCCACTCTCTTTGTGCTGGAACAATAAAGTTTACATTATTTATCAATAATGCAGAAAAAAAAAACATGCTTGTGAGATAAACAATAATAAAAATAAAGGAGGGGAAAATAGCAATAACTATTTCAATTTAATGAAAAATTTGTGACCTACCAAGCATACTATGATTGAAAACTGAAGAGAGAAGGGAAAAATAATCAAGTGATCAAAAGCAACAGAAATAGTTAAAATTCAATAATTTGCAAAGTACAGACAGAAGCACGACATGATTTCTAACAGAAATGTACAAAAACGCACAGGAATTTTTGTTTTTTAAATAAAGATTTTTTCCCTTCTTTCCCCCCCCAAAAAAGTGATATTTCAGTTATGTCAAAAGTTCATAACATAGCTAGGATTAAAATGTTCAGTGTGATGGCTGTTATTCATGCAAATGGTAATCAGATGCACATAGCATTTTGCAAAGTATCAAAGAGATTTCAACTATTAATTCCTGTCATATGACAGAAAATAACTTCTTTCAATATGGCCAACAATGTTGGCCAACTATTGTATACCTACAACTTAAAGAAATCCCACTGAAAAAAGTCACTACATATAATGCCATTTCTGAAGGAAAGAGCGACTGAGGACGTATTCAAAATCAAATGTTGATTGCAGCAGGTGCTAGTTAAAAAATGTGCTAGATCACTACGAATGTTGCACTATGGAGTAGTTTCCTCCCTTGCAATGAGAAAATGATACTATTTCTTAATAGCACTGCATAATGTTTGATTACGATAAAATCATCTCAAAATGTACCACTGTGAAATTTAAAAGCTTATAATGAATGCCTTTAAAGATGAACCACCACAAAGCTGTTACTTTAGCTGATGCAATAGAGTTTCCAAAAGTGGCTTCTTTAATACCCAAAGATGGTATTCACAGTATTAAAATGAAAAGCACTCATCAGCCGACAAGACATTTGACAGCTATTCCGCATTATTTTTCTTCTGTTGCTAGATTCAATTTGCAAATCGATGACATTTCTTAAAATCAGGCCTTACAAGTGTTGGATTTTGTAAGGATACATTGTTAAGATGATCCTGAGTAATCACCACACATCCAGTATGAAATGGCAATTCTGTGTGCCTGTTACAGTGCAACCTGTACGCTAAAAATTTAACTATCTAGGGAATAAAATTTTTCATTACCAAAAAAAAAAACCATATCTCTCTGTGCATATTTCTATGAAAACTATGTCGTGTCACTGCCTATACTTTTTCAATTATTGAATTTTTACTTTTTCTGCTACTTTTTAATCACCAAGTATTTAATAGCATCACAAAAAATACCCAATCACATGTTGATTGGACAGCCTTTCAAACAAAATGATTGAAGTATCATGCGGTCTTACTCCCAACCTATATAAATATGAGCATCCCTTTAAAAAAATATTTTAGTCAAATAAATTTTGCAGAACAATTAATGAAACCAAGTAACAATTAGCAACAAAGTAATATCTAGTAACAAATCAAAAGGAGACAGAATGGTCCAGAGTACCTAATTATTTCTGGAAAATGCATGAAATGATTAATTTAAACCAAGAAACACAATTTTATAGATTCAGAAATGTTACAGCAATTCAATTAAATATAGTTTTTTCCTTTTTAAAAAAAAATATGCTACTCATTGCAGTTTTTTTTTATCTTTCTCCTTAAATAGACGATTTAGTCCCTTGTCAAATAAAAAATAAAATTCACTATTTCAAAGAAAATTTAGTTATCAATCAGCACCTATTATGAACTTAATTATCACAAAAATTGTTAAAACATCTATTTTAAATCCATTACCTCAAAGTGGTTTATTTACAAATAAATTAGACTGAAAGAAATATTCATAGTTTGGAAGAGAGAAATTAGTTTTGTCATACGCTAATCGAAGTACTGTTATATGCAAATCTACTAAGGTAATAAAATTCAGTTATTATAAATGCACTTCATTAAAAATATTTTATTTGATTTAGTTTGCTTCTCCTTCCTGTTGATGATGTTGATATTATAATGTATAACAGATAATTCTAAGAATTGAAAAAATAATGCAATTGTAAAGGCTTATAGCAATTTCAATAATAATTAATGTTTTCAACTATTTAAAAAAAATAAATAAACTTTTCTGAAATAAGTAAATTACCCAAAATTACTAAATTACTCAAATAAGTAAAAATTTAAAAATCTCTGATCATTACTCTGCTGAACTACATTTGTATAAATATACTGCATAAAGTTAACTATTTAACGCTTTCAAGTGATTTGTCGGTTTAATTAATGACAATTTATTTAAATGAAAATTTTTTCTCTACAAACACAAGCCTAATACCCTGAATATATTGATATTCTAGCAAATTTAGTAAAATTGAGCATTAAGATTAAACAAATGTAAATTTCGGATATTTTTACTTAAATGAATTGTGCAGCTAAAATCGTTGTACTCTGAAGATCTATTCTATGTTATTTACGCCTTTCATTTGAACAAGATTTGCTAGCTGCCATTCAAGAGCATGCAATTCAATTGCACAGTCTCCTTCAAACGTTCTCTTTTTTTAACTAAAAATTTCATTAATATGGTAGTTTTACTTTTGCATCTATGAAGAATAACTTCTGAAATATGTAATTTATCTGATCTTAACATGTTAAGAATTTATGACCTATTCCCCCCCCTGAAATTGGCTCGAAGATATGTTCAAAAATCAATAATTTTCCACAAAATTAGCCTTTTTGAAGCTAAAAATTTATTACTTTTTCTCTTGAATGGGTACCCTTCTCCTTTTCTAACATTTGATACACAAAAAAAGTACTTTTATTATTTTATAGCCTTCACTATACTAATATAGTTAAACCTTGCCAAAACAAACTTTAAGAGAGCCAAAGTTTGGTTCCTTGTATCTTATGATAGATGTGAAAATCAAATTACCTCATGAAATCGTATAAAAATTAATCAATGAATTGAAAAAAAAAAATCTGATCAGGACTATTACATTTCTCAAAAGTGAATAACATAAAAAATATTTAAAAACAATAAGTAATTAATTTTAAGAAATCATATTAATGCTTAGTTACAATTATTGCAGGCAATTACTAAATTTCTTTTTTGAGGTTCTTAGCTTCACCATATGTTAATAATTTGTTAAGCTAACTTAGTTTGTAGGGATTTATATTTATTTTAAATAACCAATTTAATTTAATTAATGCAGATACGGCTGGACATTTAGGGGCAAGGAAAACAGTGTATAGAGTACGCGAAGCAGTGTACATTCCGCAACTACAGAAGGTAGTGTTAGCATATGTCAGGTCCTGTAATTTATGTCAGTTAAATAACGACATTAATTATAGCCCGACCAGGTATCTAAATAATATTTGTATGACTTTTGCTAATGAAATTCTTGGAATAGACCTTCTTGGCATTTTTTCCCCAAACTGAGCTAAGTAAAAACCGATACATTTTGGTGATTGCAGACCATTTTTCCAAGTGGGTAGAAATAATTCCCTTAAAGCGAGTGTCACAAAGTAGTTGCAGATGCATTCTTACATAGATATATTTTAAAATAGATTGCACCGTTAAAAGTAATAACCGATAACGGAAGGCAGTTTGTTAGTCAAATTTTTGAAAATTTGTGTAAAGGACTTGACTTACAGCGTATGAAAATGGTCCAGTACAGACCACAAGCAAACATTACGGAATGAGTTAATAAAAACATTGTTAAAATAATTAGAAGTTATGTAAAAAATTATCATAAACACTAGGATGGCTGCATTGATGAACTCTCTGCTTTAAGAACTGCCAAGCATGATGCAACGGGTAAAACGCC
>KK114401.1:213316-238236 GCA_000611955.2 Stegodyphus mimosarum
ATTTCTGAGTATGAAGATTTTCACACCGTTGGAGAAACTCTTCTTTGTCCAAGAACGAGAAACCGAATTTAAACAGGTATACATTCAAAAGCTGTTTGATGAAGCTTTGAAAAATTCAGATGTAGCAAGAGAGCTGCAGAAAATATATTATGACAGAAGATGCAGTGAATCAGATTTTAAAATGGGGGATAAGGTGCTTAAAAGAAAATTCACTCTGTCTAGTGCACCAAAGAACTTTGTATCTAAATTGGACCACAAATTTGAAGGGCCTTATGTGGTACAGCAGATCGTCGGGGCTGTGATCTATTTTACATCAGATTCGGGAAAAAGGATAAAGGCCAATTAAAGCAATATTACGATTGTAAAGACTTCGATGTTCTGAATTGTTTCTTGCAAGCTTCTGAATCAGAAGAGGCGGCTTCTTCAGGGGAGGGGGTTTGACCCCACCAGAACTTAACCACCTGCGAAAAGACAAAGAATAGACCAGATGACAAGGTCTCAGATAAGCAGAAGAATTTCAGAGAACAGAATCCCTCAACATGTGGCAGGTCCAGGGGAAAAAAATTCAAGGATGAAGGAAGGCCCCAGCTAGAAAGAAGAAAGGCCCAGGCTAGAAACTAGGATGGCCGTGCCATGAAAGTCTCACAGCAGACAACCCCAGGATACGTCAAGAAGGAGGCATTCAGAAAGAATAGCACAAGCAAGACCATCGGTCGGTAAAAAGAAGAAGAGACCTGACATAGGCCCACAGCAAAGAGCAAAGCAACCAAGAGTCTGTAGGCAAGAGTCCTCGATAACTGACGCTCGAAGAACCAGTTTTCCGACCAAGCAAGAGGAAAACACAAAATGCTACCATTCCACCCTAAAAGAAGAATGACCAGAGGCGAAAAGAAAAAAAGCCAACCCCAACCGGTGGACAAAAAGCAGAGATTGAGAATCTCTAGTGTGAATAACCTCACATGGAGTTGCAATAAAAGGATGGCTGATTACCAAGCGACAAAAAACAAAGATAAGTGAATTTTTCAATAAATCGTTTTGTGTAAAGTTGCACGAAAATGTTGTAAAATCAATTACTTCGGTTCAGGACTAAAGCTATTTTAGTTTTATTTGCTATAGTGTATTGTGAAAATGCAATGTTAATGTAAAGAACCAGTAGTTCGGTTTTGTTTGTCGAAAGACTATTTATGCTAAAATGCCAAAAGATCTGGCCTGATACAAGCAGCTTCGTATTGGTACTTGTTAATGAAAATTAGTTTTTAATTTTGCACTTATGGTGAGAAAAGAATAGTATGGCGAGAAAAGAATTAGAATAAGTAAAATTTTCATTTTATTCTGTATTGTGGTAAAAGTATTTGATTGTAAAATGTGAAAATATCTGTTGTCTTAAAGTACATGATACTGCAAATGAAGGTTTAAAGCTCAAAAGAGCATATATAATACGTATTTAGTGCCAAAACCTCAAAATGTAAAGTTAATGTATTTAAAATTTAACGTATTCGAGTGAGTTCGCTCAAACAAAACGTTAGCGTTGTTCAAATCATGCGATTTTGAGCAAAAATTTGCATGTGTTTAAGGCAAATGTGAAAAAAATATTTGGTATGTATGTGTTTTGTAGGGCTCTCCACAGACAATCTAGTTAATTTTCATGTTTATTAGCTCATGGAGAATTAAAAAGTGAATTTAGGGTGTGTCTAAGAAGGTTGTGATATGCTAACAAGTCGATGTGCGTTTAGGTGGAGCGTTAGTTCACTGTGACATTTTACACTTGCGTTTTCACCACACATTGTGAAGAACCAAAAAGGGGATTAAGTTTAAAATTAAAGCATGACTGTGAAATGTGTAAATGTGACCTGTAAAAACCGCAATGTTCGAAAAGTTGAGAAAGCTATGATAAATGCAAAAGTGTTAGAAACTCAATAAAAGAATTAATGTATTGTGAGCTTAAAATGTTATTTCATGTATTCACAAGTATTCCTTCCAGATGATTGGAAGGACAAGACTGAATGCCAGCAAAGATGATGAAGCAAGTTCAGTGGAACAAAAGAAGAAATAATTATTTAATGTTATAATGAAGTTGACGATTGCATGAACAGGGCTCAGGGCCTGTTAGTTGTAGAATTTAACAGTTGTAACAGTTCTTTAAGAAGGAAAAGTTACAGTGTGGGCAAACTCTATGCTTGTTGCAGCGTGAGCTTCTGCTTAGCATTGATTGCTCATTAAATGTGGCGTAACAGCTATTATTTTGCTGCCACTAAATTTTCAACACTCTTTTAGGAAACAGGATAGTCTGAGCCCTGTAGCGATTCTACTACTTGTTAATATTTTCAAATTTTGAGTTTAGTTCTTACTGACTTCAGTTACCACCCAAGCAAAGGTGTAGTCTGTTAGTGTTGAGTTGACGCATTGTAAATAATTAAAGAGTGTAATAAAGAGTACTTTTAACCCTTCTTCTGTGCAATCACTACTCTCCATTTTTCACATAAATGTTAGACAAGTAAACCCTACAAGTTCATTTAAAAATCATATTTTAAATTCCTCCCCCAAATTACACATTTATAACTAGCATTTGCCCAGATAATAGTTACAGCTTCTTCGAATGGTGAACTATTTCAGCACTACTTCTTCAACATCCTTATGCTTGGTCGTTTTAAACTAATAAGCTATTAAATCCTATTTAAACCTCTTCCTTCCTTCATTCTGCTCTTTCCCCCACCAACACAAACTATCCAGCCTTGAATTTTCCACATGATACCAATAAAGTGCATTCCCAATACACTCCAATCCAGCTATGCCCATTCTGTAAATTTTTTAATAATACCTATTCTGCATATTTATTAATCTATATATTTTGAATAATACTTCAGTACAAATCACAATACATTTCCAGTTCAAATGAATCAATTTTTGACACAGTAAATTTCCCAACTAAAGAGTGAAGGCTGTTAAATAAAAGAATACACAAGGTTTCACCATTCTGGAAAATACGAAAAGTGCAGATAAATTCATCACTAACCTGCTGTATATCCAATGAAAGCACATTCATATCCACCATGTTATGAATGGCTGCACAGCAAAGGTGCATTAGCTCTTATTAAAAACATTTTAAATCTTTAAAAATTCTAAAGAATGCAAAATCCTCTAGTCAGAAGCTTCAAAAAATTTTAAATATTGAAGCAAAACAAAGCAATAATTTTTTTTTTTAAAAATTCAGTTCTCTAAACGTTAAATCACCTGTATAGCCCCCCACTTATAAGAATTTATTCACTACTTTCTTTTTCCCTAAACAGTAAACATGATAAAGTTTCTATGATAGTCACAGCCTTGAACATAACTCCATCTGAGAGCTCAGTAAAAGAATTTGAATGGAATCAGAGATCCCATTAAAATTCTTTGACTCAATGGTTATGAATACCATATGATATCCCAAAATATGCTTGATGCGTTTTCTGGTTCTGCAATGCAGTGAATCTACCTCACATAGAAAGAAATTTAGAACACACAGAAATGAGAGGGCAAATATAAAAATAATATTACATAAAAGTGCTTTTAACTATTCTAATGTGGATTTAATCCTACCACCCTAAACATAGATGATGTTGAGAACGAGAATTCAATATTGGAATCAGGGCTTCGCATCTACGTGAAGCACGGGTGTTTGTAGTGTCCAAAATACAATAATCACTTGAATTTTCATGAAGATACTTTATTGAAGCACAAAACACATACACAGACAGAACAACGAAAACGTGCGTTTCAAAATCTGGCACAAAAGGTACACACACTTAACTACATCGATCATTCTGATTCTTATACATTCCAGAAGCTGACGTCACTACCCCAGCTTCAGTTCATTTCAGTTTGTAACATCCTCCCCCCGTTGCTCATATTTCTCATATTTATAACAAGTACAATTGAATAACTCAAATCTTTTAGGTGCTTTCATACACCTACCAGAAGTAAATCGCTCCATTATTACATCGTCAGGAGACAAACTAGTTTTAACTTCAGAAGGTCCCCGAGAACAGGGAGAATGGAAACCAGGAAAGCGGAATTCTTCCTTCTCCCTGTCTCTTATCTTCAGTTAACACTGTTCCAACCACTTGTAACTCTAAAGGAAAAACCCGCTGCACCGTCGCAGTACACTTCTGTGTTGAGTTTTAAGTTCAACAGTGCGAATTTTCCCATCCCAACCAGGAACTAGTTCAACAATCTTTGCTACAGGCTAAAATAAATGCCTTTTAGTATCATCACCAATTAAAACTATTTCACCAATTTTCAAAATTCACCAATTTTTCAAACCGGTTCTCACTGACATACTCTTTTTTAAAATGTTTTCTTAAATTGCTGAAAAGATTACTTAGGTGTCTTCATTTTTTATTTAATTTTTGGGAATTGAAATTATCAATATCCCTAACACTGGAACAGTGGTTTTCAATAAGAAACATAGCAGGTGTAAGAGGAATCAATTCCCTTGGATCCTCCGATACATATGTTAATGGTCTACAATTTATGATAGATTCACAGTCACAAATTACAGTGTTCAATTCTTCTTGACTCAATACAGATTTACCTAAAGTGCATTTTAACAATTCTTTTACAATGCGAACTAACCTTTCCCACCAGCCTCCCCACTATGCTGTGGTGGGCGGTATAAATTTTCAAATTATTTTATGTATGAAATTTTCTCTAGAAATCTTATCCCAATTTAATTTAGAAAGATCATTATATGTGCCTCTGAAATTAGTTCCATTGTCACAATAAACTATTCTTGGCCTTCCTCGCCTAGCAATAAACCGCCTAAGCGCCAACAGAAAAGTATCCAAAGATAAAGAATTTACCAATTCCAGATGGATTGCTTGAAACACAGCACAAGTAAATAATGCTATCCACACTTTTCCCCCAGTTTTAAAAAAAGTCCCGGCCAAATTAATCCCTACAACTTTGAAAGCTACACAATCTGAAACTCGGTTTGGTGGCAAAGGTTTAGGTTCACTTGACATTGCTTTAACCTTAAAACATTTACATCTCAGGCAGTTGTGTAAAACATTTTTCATCATTTTCCAAGCTTTAATTATTCAATACCTTTCTCTGAATAGGGTTTGCATTATTTGTATGTCAGCATGACAATCTTTCAGATGTACAGTTTTGATCAATAATTCAGTAAACTGGCATTTGTCTGACAATAATATTGGATATAAAAAGGATTCCTCATCATCTCGACGAATTGTATTAGTTCTTATTCTTAAAATGGTGTCCTCATCTTTAAACACAATCAAATTCAAAGATTTTACATCATGTAAATAGTAGCTCTGAACTAAACGAATCAAACACTTTTCAGAAGAGGAAAGTTCAGGGTTATTACACTTAATACGACTCTGCCAACAATTATTCACAAATCTTAAAACCCAAGCAAATACTCGAATTATTTTATCCTAATTCGATATATTGTTTAGATGCGAAAGGGTGCATCTCTCACCAAATCAATAGTTACCATTTTGAACTTTTTTCTTTTTATATCGACTTCTTTACGCTGGCTATCAATTTCGCCAATGAGCCAACACTGAGGATTTTCCTTTTGCCATGAAGGCCCCTCCCACCACTTAGTAGCAATCATGTCCCGAGCAAAACTACCCTGAAACAGTAAGTCAGCAATATTCATACTTCATGGAACATGTTTCCACGCCTGCGGGTTTGTCAACTGATGAATTTTTTTAACTTGGTTGGCTACAAAAACTGACCAGTTTTTTAGTTTCTTTACCCACCAAATGGCTGTAGTAGAATCAGACCAAAGTGTTATCTTAAGATTCAGCAGATCAAGTGCTTTCATACTAGTATCCACAAGCCTAGCACCTATACTACAAGCCATTAACACCAACTGCGGCATACTCAGGGGTTTCAGAGGAGCTACTCTAGGCTTTGCTCTCACAAGGACTACCTTCCCCTCCGAACGGACTACTGATCGAGCAAAGACTCACGCAGCATATGCCTCTTTGCAAGTGTCAACAAAAACATGCAATTCAGAGGATGAATTAAGGCCTGTTTCCACTACTGCGTATGCGTTGTGGTGCGTATGCGTTTCTCCAATCAGCGAGTGAATTCACTTTGATTGACATCAGGTATCCGTCGACAGATGACAGAATGGATGAAGTTCAACAATGTTCAACTTCCATGCGTAGGTCTGCAGAAACGTTGGGGTCACGTGGTAAAAAAGGAGCAATCAGGTGTTGTCACCAAAAATTAATGGCGGCAGAAGCAGCGATGAACGCTGGCTCAGAGAAAGAATGTTTTGCTAAAAAATACTTATTTCTGAATTAGCATTATTGCGAGAAATCTGCGTACTGAAAAAGACAGCAATCAGCTGAATTTAGTTAAAAAAAAGATAAGAAAAATAAGATAACTACAACTACAGTACTAGTTCGTAGACAGCAATGATTACTGTCAAGGAAATCAGGAGCAAAAAATATAATACCAAGTTAATGAAATAGGAAAATTTGTCCTGAAAACTATTTTCTTGTTCTGCATACACGTTTACCTTTCATGATAATGAAAGTCTGATTATATCAAACTGCTATAGCAAATCAGATACGGCATGAAAAGATTTGTTACTTTTTTCTTTTGAAACAGGTAAAAACTAAAAACGTTAATTATAAATTAAATTTAGTAGCCTTTTAAATATTCCACTGAATTAAGGAGTACGCTAAAGTTATATTTCTCTATTTACAAATATACCTTTTGGCTAGCATATATTTGTAAGCACATGGAATATATTTTTAGCAGTCTGTTTAACTTCAATTGGAACGCCGCTTTAAAAAATTATCCTTTTTGTAAGAAATGTCCTAGAAGCTGAAGAACAAACTGTGGTGAATTTTTTACCCGATAGCACACTGAAATAGAACCAAAAAAATTTAGTTTTATGAATTCATTTACTTCATAATGTATATAAGACAAATTTGCTAATTATGCTAGTGTGTTGATAGCGTAGTGGTAAAGCTGAGGGTAGCGAGCTGTGGACTTTTGGGTTGTGAGTTCGAGTCCCATACTTTTCTTTTTTCACCCTGTTTGCAATTTTCTCAGCTCCGTGTTCCAATTTTATCTATATTTGTGTTTTAAAATTTATTTCTATTGTTATGTGCATTAAATATAACGTTTTATTGATGCTCTTATTTATTTAAAATTTTCCCTCAAGAATTTATTTTGAAAGTTATAATATAATCCCTGTATATATATATATTTTCGTTTCACTTTTATGTTAATGTACATACATGTGAGGAGACTTTGGAATGTTTCCAGGTCTAAACTTTCAATACTAATGAACATGAGACAGTATTAATGCCCTGAACAATTTTAATAAAACAATTTTTAAAAAAACTTATTATAATAATTGCTTTAAATTCAGTTCTTTCCAGCTGAAGCACAGGAATTAATTAATTAAATATTTCAATTTTATTTACCTTAGGTATGCATACATATATAAAGAGAAATAAGCTTATCTTTATAACTTCTTCAATAAAAAGGTATAAATTTAAAATTTATAAATTCAAAATAATATTTTATGGATTATGCATAAAATATAACTGCGCATAGTGCATTTTGAAAGAAACGAGATTTCTAATAAATTATCCAGCTATGACACAGAAGAAACTGATGCTAAAATTGTATATAATATCTGTTTTCTCCCCAAATTTGCGAATATTTTAAAAATATACAATCTCACATAGCAGTCAGCGGTATACAAGCATAGCAAATTTTGTGTAAATATTGTGAACCTTTCTTTAGAGTTGCTCTGTATTTTTAAGGTACCAGCTATTTTTAAATGTGTTTAACATTTTTATTTGTTATGCAGTAACAGTACATTTTAGTTTTAATAATATATTATTTCGTTAACATTTAAGTTTTCTAGAAACGGAAAGAAAGTTTTAAAAATTACTCCAGCTTCTATGCAGTTAGAGATGTTCATAATATGCATTATAACCTTAAGTGTCTAAAAATAGCTAACTTCGTTTACTTTCACAGTTCATAAGCAGAACTAAAAATTTCCAATAACATCGTCCGAATCCCGTAAGTTAAATCAGAGACCTCTGGTGGCAATGAATGCAATTGACCACCGAACTTCCATAAGCATAAATCCAACGCAATAGTGTAAACGGTTGTCCGTCTGCGTAATGCGTTTCTTCCAATACGCACAGCAACGCATACGCAGTAGTGGAAACGAGCCTTTAATTGTCATATAATGCATCAAAGTTACATTTTTTAGTTCAGATACCCCGTTGTACAGTTTTGAGTATTTGTTTACAATATTAGGTGTCAGTTCATAGTCCCAAGTTATTTTTGAGTTCTGTTGGAACAACAAATAGTTTAAAATACTCCAACAGATGGCAGCACAAGTTAACTATTTTATTCCCTAAATCAGGCTTGAAAATAGCACATGCTAAGTTTAAAAATATCGTAAGTAATGTATAAAAAAAAGGTTTGTGAGTAAAATTAACGTTTAAATAATAATGTATAATTTTTAAGATTTAATTCATAATTTTTATAATTTTAAATACATTTTATATTTAATTATATATATGCAGTATAAATTTTATTTTGTGAACAAGCTGTGTGAGCAATGCTTTTTCTTGTCATTGTTAGTGAGTAGCACATGGAATTAAAGATTTGATGCTGGTGTGTTTTATCCTATCATGTATTTGCTAAATTAAGATTTACCTGGAATAAAATAATAATTAAAACCTGGATTAATTGAATGCTGACTTACAGTGAGAAGAATACACGCAACCTACGAATGTAAAATATTAATAATTGGTGACTTTGGATATATAATCAACATGCCGGACGATACCACAGGGACAGAAAACGTGGTTGAGGCAAGTGCAGTTAGCATCAAAATTCCCCCGTTTTGGATTGATAAACCTGAAATGTGGTTTTATCAGGTAGAAGCCCAGTTCCAGATTTGTGGTGTTAAATCAGAGGATACAAAATTCAATTACTTGGTTGCACGGTTGGAACCTAGATTCATCGAAAATATATGGGATATCATCAAAGACGGTTCTAAACAGAAATATACAGCTGCAGGATAAGATGCCAGACGCTGTTAAGAACATCCTTATTGTAAGTGAAGAATCTCTGGAGAAATTGGCAGAAATGGCAGATAAAATCATGGAAATGACTCCACGATCTTCAGAATTGTCCACTATCCAAGCTAAGCCAGCTGGCATGGATGACTTAATCGCAAAAATTTCTTCCCTTGAATTACAAATAGCAAGTATGCAGTCTGAGCAAAGACAGTCCCGTAGTCCTAATCGTGGCTACAGTCACTTCAGGAAAAGGAGCCGCAGTAAATCTTGTAAGAGATATGATCCCAAAGGCAATTTGTGCTTTAATCATTTTCGTTTTGGTAAAAAGTGTTTCCCTGAAAAATGTGTTCCTCCATGCAGTTGGAACGAGTCGGAAAACTGACCCCAGCAGTAGATGTGGCGGTAAGTTCTGCTGCAGAGGAATCCCATTACCGCAAATTCCGTCTATTTGTACAAGACAAAAAACGGGTTGCCAGTTCCTCGTTGATAGTGGTGCTGATGTGTCAATTGTACCCCCTTCTAAAACTGACTCTAAAATTTGTGACTACAAACTATATGCAGCAAACGGTACTGAGATACCCACATATGGTATAAAAATGCTTTCGTTAGATTTAGGTCTCCGCCGACCATTTCAGTGGCCATTTGTTGTGGCTAAAGTTTCCAAAGGGATAATTGGAGCTGATTTTTTAAATAAATTTCAACTGTTGATTGATATATATAACAAAAAATTAATTGATGGTGTAACCAACCTTTTTGTCAATGGGGAAGTTACAGCCATTCAAAATGATAATTTAAGTACTGTTAGTAAGTCATCAAAATATTTTGACTTGTTGTGCAAATATCACGATTTAACAAAACCAGCTTTGTTTATTAAAGCCATAAAACATACTGTTAAATATTACATAACTACTACAGGTCAACCTGTGTACTCAAGAGCTAGACAGCTGGATCCTGAAAAATTGAAGTTGGCAAAGCAAGAATTTCAATTCATGCTGGATCACAACATCATTCGACCATCGAAATCTCAGTGGGCTAGCCCCCTCCATTATTTGGTTAGCAAGAAAGATGGTACACTGAGACCATGCGGTGACTATAGACATCTCAACGCACAAACTATACCAGATAGGTACCCCATTCCCAGAATTGAAGATTTCAATTATATTTTAAAAGATAAAACCATCTTTTCTAAAATTGACCTAGTTAAGGCATATTACCAGATTCCCATTGCTGAGGAGGACAAACCTAAGACTGCTATAACAACATCTTTCGGTCTCTATGAGTTTAATGTGATGAGTTTTGGACTCCATAATGCTCCATCTACTTTCCAACGTTTCATTACAGAGGTATTACGTGGATTGGATTTTGTATTCCCGTACCTGGATGATATCTTAATCGCCTCTGCATCAGAGGAAGAGCATAAGTTGCACTTGAAATTAGTTTTTGACCGATTGCAGCAGTATGGACTTTGTATCAATATAGCAAAATCAGAAATGGGAGTTGCTCAAGTAGAATATCTGGGTTACCTCATAACTGCAGAAGGTTCTCGTCCACCGCCAGAGAAAGTTGAAGCAATTCGCAATTATAAATTACCTGTAACAATACATGAGCTTCGTACATTCCTGGGTATGATCAACTTTTATCGCCGCTACTTGAAGAATGCTGCAGAAACTCAAGCAGTGCTACACGAAATGTTGAAGGGCGCCAAAAAGAAAGATCGTCGTAAAGTTCAAGGACAGACGAAGGAATTCGCCAATTCGAGAAGTGCAAATCTGATTTAGCCAATGCTGCTCTTCTGTGCTTTCCAAAACCTGGATTGCCCTTATCTTTGTGTACAGATGCATCAGATTTTGCTATAGGATCAGTATTGCAACAGTTGGAAGATCAAGATTGGAAACCAATTGCGTTCTACTCCAAGAAACTCAGTGCTGCACAGAAAGATTATAGTACCTATGACAGAGAATTGCTAGGGATATATCTTTCTGTTAAGCATTTTAAACATCTTTTGGAAGGACGTGAGTTTATCATATTTACTGATCATAAGCCATTGGTATATGCATACAAACAAAAGAATGATAAAGCTTCACCTAGACAGCTGCGTCAGTTGCAATACATCTCCCAGTTTACTACAAATATACAGCACATTAGTGGAAAGGACAATATTGTAGCAGATACTCTCTCCAGAATTGAAGAGATATCTGTAATTGATTATGAAAAAATTGCAAAGGCACACCAGAATGACCCTGAGTTGAAAGAATTAATTGCAAGTAACACCTCATTAATTTTCAAGGAATATGTACTACAATCTAAAAATGTCCTATGGTGTGATACTTCAGCTAGCAATATTCGCCCATATGTACCTCAAAGTTTTCGCAAGAAAATCTTTGATCATATCCATGGTTTTGCACATCCTGGTGTTAGATCCACTGTAACACAGATAACTGCCAGATTTGTATGGCCCAGGATGAAGAAACAAGCAAGTAATTGGGCTAGAGCTTGTCGGCAGTGCCAGAAAGTTAAAGTAACAAGACACACCAAATCGATCTTTGGTACATATCAAGAACCTGATGCCAGATTTAGCGTCATCCATATTGATTTGATTGGGCCTTTGCCACCATCTAATGGTAAAATTTACTGTCTAACATGCATAGATAGATATTCCTGTTGGATGGAGGTAGTTTCATTAGAAGATATCACTGCAGAACTGGTGAGTAAAGCTTTTTATGACCATTGGGTGAGCAGATTTGGAGTGCCACAGTGTATTGTAACTGACCAAGATCGTCAGTTTACCTCCCAAATGTTTAAAAATCTTGCTGCTATTTGTGGTGCTAAACTTCTGCATACAACGCCCTATCATCCCCAATGTAATGGGAAAATAGAGCGCTTTCACAGGACACTAAAGGCTGCAATAAAAGCTCACAATAATGTAAAATGGAGTGATATGTTACCCACTATTTTGTTGGGTTTAAGAGCTGCTATCAGAGATGGTACAAACTATTCTGTTGCTCAAATGGTGTATGGTACCAATATCAGGCTTCCTGGTGAATTTTTTGAAAAACCCAGTGTCCACGTTGAACCTGACACATTTGTGTACAATCTTCAGCAGCAGATGGCCCTATTAAAGCCAATGAAGTCTGCAGATACATGTCAACCTTATCAAAAAGTTTTTGTACATAGAGATTTAAGGACCTGTACTCATGTGTTCGTAAGAGTTGATCGGGTGAAAAAACCACTAGAGCCTGCATATGATGGCCCATTTCCTGTAGCAAAAAGACATGATAAGTATTATTCTGTGCACATTAAAGGAAAAGATGTTAACATCTCTATTGATAGGCTGAAACCTGCTTATCTTATGAATGCAGATAGCATGCCAGAGCTACCGAATCAGCTTCTTGATGACGATGTCAGTGGTGGATCCTCAAAGGAAATGCATCATAGTAATCTCCCAACAAACACTCGTTGTGGTAGAGAAATAAAACTTCCCGTTAGGTTTCGAACTTAAAACTAAATTACAACTCTTATTTCTTGTTACTGCAAATATTATTATTCATGATCTACTTCTCCAATTAGTGCTAATGTCATATCGTATTGTCTCCTTCACAATAATGTATACTGATTTTATAATTTCTAATGTATGTATCTTCTGTAATATACCATAGAGTCTTAGTGGTGTAGATATTGAGCAATATACTACTGTTCATGAATATATTCAGACATACTTTCCATATTGTTTTTTTTTACTGTTCTAGAAATTTTTGCTTCAAATTCTATATGCATGTATTAGCTGTAAGGGTTGATATTATTGTGTTTTGGAATACAGTGTGTTTTTTGCTTAGGCATAACATCTGCATTACCTCCTTAGAAGCTATCTTACAAATACAATTATTGTTTCAGTTAGCATATTTCAGTGCTATATAGTGTAGTGCACATATATCTATATATTATGAGATATTTCTCTTTCACTAATTTGTTAATGTTAGATTGCAGTATATTGAAAATTAAGAATGTGAGATGTATGTAAATAAGTAGTATTCTAATCATGTTGGTATTAGGCATATATGAGTTTTAGAGCAAGTATAATTTCTATCCAGCTGCAGTTTAATGCAATACTAATACCTGTTTCAGAAAACTAATAATTTTCAAAGAATATTAGTTGCTAATGTATATATTAACTTTGAGATATAATAATGAAATGTATAGAGTATTGAATGTGGTATCTACAATTATGTTGATTTCCAGCATGGAACAAAAAGATTAGTGATATATCTTGAAGTTCCTGCTACTTTAATTATTATTTGTATTTTAATTTGCTATAACCTTACAATTCAAAATCAGATGCAAGCTTAGAAATTGATTCTTTTATACGTGAAGTGCATTTTGATCATGAGATGTAGTGATCATGTTATTCTATTATTGACCTTACCAATGCAATTTAAGTATCGTAACTTAGTTACTGGTAAGGGAGTAATGTTGGAACAACAAATAGTTTAAAATCCTCCAACAGATAGCAGCACAAGTTAACTATTTTATTCCCTAAATCAGGCTTGAAAATAGCACATGCTAAGTTTAAAAATATCATAAGTAATGTATAGAAAAAGGTTTGTGAGTAAAATTAACGTTTAAATAATAATGTATAATTTTTAAGATTTAATTCATAATTTTTATAATTTTAAATACATTTCATATTTAATTATATATATGCAGTATAAATTTTATTTTGTGAACAAGCTGTGTGAGCAATGCTTTTTCTTGTCATTGTTAGTGAGTAGCACATGGAATTAAAGATTTGATGCTGGTGTGTTTTATCATATCACGTATTTGCTAAATTAAGATTTACCTGGAATAAAATAATAATTAAAACCTGGATTAATTGAATGCTGACTTACAGTGAGAAGAATACACGCAACCTACGAACGTAAAATATCAATAGTTCCACAAATTTTGCAATAGTAGCTTCGGAAGCAATGTTGCGGGAGATAACAAGCCAAGAGGATCAAAAATCTTTTTTACTGTTGACAGAACTAATATCTTGGTTATTTTCATTTCACACACCGAAGGCTCTAAATTAGTAGAACATCTCAAGGTGTCATCAGTCCCAAATAATTCCTAAAACGGAAGTTTCTCCAGAATGCTTGTCACCATTTTTATGTGCAATACTGCTCTCAAAGCCACGGGAGATTAACTTTGACTGTTCTATAAATTGAACATGTTCATTCATATTGAAAACTCCAGTTACACAATTATCTAGATAAATCTGCAGCTGTTTTAGCACGTGGTGGAGGGCAGTTATCTAAAGAATGTATTTAGTAAATAAGGGCTGGAAAAAACTTCAAATACAACAAGACAATGTTTATAAATTTCTTGCCCTTCGTTACCGGGGAAGAAAAATCTAAGAAAGTTTCTGTCCTTGGATGCAACAGATAATATTTAAAAAAGCCTTTTCAATATCTGCACTGATTGGATACATTCTAAACCTGTCAAGAATATCGAGTAAAATTTTTATTAAATTAACTCTTTTAAATAAACAATTGTTTAAAGAGGGTTTCTCTCTCTGAGAGCTAGAAGCGTCAAAAACCAGACGAATTTTTTAAATTTTATGATCTAATTTAATCACTGGCCTGTGAGGCAAATAGTGACATTCTTTATTGAGATCAGATTCAGGTACATGCTGAATTAATTATACTCCTTCTTTCCCATTCCTGGAATACCTTTTGATAGTCGTTTAAAAGTTTATGGCATTTTAACTTGCTAATCACCTTTTCATGTCGCTTCCAGGTCAGTTCTTTGTTATCAAATAAATGCGTAATATCACATTTCCATGGTAATTCTACTTCACATCTCCCATCGGAAAGAATTTTCATTTTGTCTTCAAAATTAGTTAAGCTATCTTTTTCCTTAAAAGATTCAGATGAATGAGCTATTCCTAAAACTTCAAGTTAGCATAATGCACTCAAAGGAATGTTCCTAACATGCATAGACAAAGTAGTTACAATGCTACCGCTTGTGCATGAATTTTGCTTTCCAATTACCATCCACCCAAGTTTAGTTTTCAAGGCTGTAAGACCTGAATCCAGCTCCACTAAGTTCTCAGTCAGCAATTTTCCCAAAACATCAGCCCCTATCAAAAGGTCAATCTCGCTTTCTTTACAAAAAGAATCTGTTAAATCCATTTTATTTCATTTCAAGCCATTTAAAATTATACAATCATTAACTTTTGGAATAAATCCACATATCCTTTTCTCGGAAAGAAGCTGACATCACTACCCCAGCTTCAGTTCATTTCAGTTTGTAACAGATGATTTTAAGAGTTAGTTAAAACTTGCAGAAATTATGGAAAGAATTATCAAAAGTACAAAAGCTATGTCAGTCAAGGATATAAATAAAATTTGTTATACAAGATTTTTTCACCTTTGAAAGTTTGCTCCAGATGTATAAAATAATATTAACAATATTAGAAACTGGATGAGATGAAAAAGTTGTTCGTTATAAAGCCTGATTCAGTATAGCCCGTTTTGACTGCATATTTATTTGTAATGCACAAAGAAAATAAATTTTATTTCAGAGAGTTCAACCAAGTTTTCATTAAATATATTTAGCTCAAACCTTTCATTAAGATTCCATTGAGAAGATTATTTCAGCCAGTCATATTGTTAATACCTAATGCGCCGCCACTCAGACAGTATAGTAGTTAATGACGCTGACTGCGATATCGAAAAGCTTGGTTCTAATTTCAAAAAAGGCATGGACGTTTGTACATGTATAGTGTCTGTGTGGCATGGAAGCACTCAAAATTTATGGTGAGCTGGAAGTCCTCTCAAGCAGTATGGAGCAGGAGAGGTGGGAGACTCTCAGACCTGCCCCGTGGTAGTGCACTTCTTCAAAATTGGACAGGAACTGAACAAAGCTATACTATCCACTTTAAGATACTCAAGGCCTAAGCCAATGTTAGATATAGTTTTGTGTTATTTGCCACGATAAAATTCATGGGTTTTTCTGATTAGGTCAGATGCAAAATTAGCCACAACAATGACACACCTAAGCAAATTCAATAAAATTCCTCATTAACCTTATTTTTGAAAGAGTAGAAACATCCAGAAAACCAACCTCTGAATGGACAAACTGTAAATACTACTTCACCAGAAGAGGACAGTTTGAAAGAACTGGTTTTCAAGACTCGGTGAATCTGTGAACAGGCTTTTAGAGTGCTGCCTAGAAATTCCTGTGGTAAAAAAGATGTATTTGAGATGAATGGTATCTTGAAGCTCCAGAAAAGTGTCCGGTGGTAGCTGCAATGATGCAAATCAGCATCCTAAGGCACTCCATTCATGTTTAATCAGATTTTAATCTGCAGAATACTTGGACCATTCCATCCTCTGGATTCCTTTGGTCTCAAGCATAATCAGAGTGCATAATAAGAGCAGCATGATGGGAATAAGAATTATCATTCATTAGATGGAATACATTATCGATTTCACCCCTAAACAACATGATATTAGGATCCAGAATCTCATCCTTGTACATATCAGCATTCACTGTCACACTGGTAAAAATGTGTTGGTCAGTGTAACCATTCAAAATGATGTCTATCCATACAATGATTCCACTACCTTTGTATCAATTCCTTCGATATTCTCTGGTTTATTGCACATATTTGCTCTCTACAGACTGAAACAAATCTGGAAATCACTCTAGAAACATAAACATGACTCAGCACTAAAAAGAGCTTCACCCTAGTTGGTGGTATTAGAAGCCTGATAATCTTTGCACCACTGCAAATGAGAATGTTTCACAGGCCGCTGCAATGATGCAGATAGCTCTTGCAATATAGGCTGATATTAATTACCAATTCGTTTAAGCAACTGTATTTTGGCATGTTTTTAACTTTGACCTAACTGTCTTCAGACATTACCTGTTCTTTTAAACTATTTTTAGACTTCTTGACATGGTAATTTGGCTACTTCTTGGTCTTTACAAATCTGTGTCAGCATCCTGCTGCCATTCTTCCAATTCTGTGCTACTTTTCCCATTTCTAGAAATTCCTTTCAAAAACATGTTTCTACTTCCACATGTAAAACTTTTATCCAACTGCTGTTAAAACATTTGAAATATCTCTTTGCACTTCTTTCCACATGTGCTGAAAGAATTTCAGAAAAATTTGCACATTTCTGAGTAGTAAAGGACAATCCCAATGGATTACATAATAACGTTGACTTTAAGCTACCCTACATTTACCTCAATGGAATTAAAATAAAGCACCTTTTCATAGTTGTTCCTTTAATTTTCCCTACCAATATATATCTCATATGCAAAACTAGAAAATCATCATGCAACCATTCAAAAACAGAACCTGAAGTGGACTATCAAACCACTGCTGGTTTGGTGGTGGAAATTATTTTATATAAATATTTTCGAATTGATTATCATTCTATGAAGTTGTAACATCAAATAAAAAATCATAAGCATTCTTAATGCACAAATTTACACAAGTTGCTATAAATTATGCAAGAGCACAAAATTAACAAGAAATGTGAAAACTTAATGAACCTTTGACAATTTTGGTTTCACATACAATAGAGTATCAGCTGAGAAAAAGTTCGGAAAGTATTTAGCTTGCAATGATTTCCATAGGATACAGTATAAAGGCTTTCTACTTTCAATCTTCATGAAACTATAGAATGAGAGGGTTTTTTTTTTCCCCAAAAAAACTGCTCACTTTTTATTTTTGAACAATAAAAATGTTTTAAATATCTTTAAAAATTACATGTTTATGTTTTACAGCTGCTCTGCAATTCTGCATAGTTCCACAGACGTTTAGGTTCCCACAAGCATTTGCTTACAGTATATTACAAATAATACAGAACAGTCTTTAAAAAAAGGCCGAATGATGTATTAGATGACCAATATTAAGAATAAATATATGTAATTACATTGTTGGCGTACAATTAAACAAAATTACAACAGAAAAATCACAGAAGAATATTAAAACTTACTTATAATCACGTTCCCAAAATTTCACTGGCCGAACATAGGATGTAAAAAAGATGGCACTACCCAAAATAGGACTAAGAGGAGTAGATAATATGGATGATATTGCAGCTTGTACAAATAACATAGCAGAATCTTTTACTTGTTAAGAATGAAGCAGTAGCTATTAATTTATAAATAAATTCTTCTTCTTGTTCTTATTAATGCAGAATGAGGAAGAAACACACATTTCAATTTATACATCAAATTATTGATTTACCATGTTATTATTAAAATAAATAAATAAAATTAGAAATTAAAATATTAAACATTAACTATTGTAAAACTCTTTTAAAATTAAGTTTTTATTTTAATTAAAATAATATGAATACCATACTGAATTTCATACACATTTAACTGGATAGGTAAAATATGATAGTATTAAGTACATACGGTAAGTATTCAAAGAATGTGGTGACTGTTTCTCAATTTTCAGATTAAATAAATTATGAATCCCACAACTGAATATATTTAAAGAGTTCTGAGAAAAAGCAGTGACAGGAGAAGTAGTCATAATAAATAATTCTAAACGTACAACGTTAAGTCACTTATAAATAATTTATAATCATATTTATATAATAAATTCAACATTTTCTGATGGATGGGAGTGGGGAGAAATGTAGGAATTCAAGAAGTGTGTTAGTTTATTGCTAATGATTACAAAAATCTAATAATAAATATAATAATTATATAAATTCTACAAATTCCAAAGAAAAATTTTTCTATTCCCATCCATCTATTTATTTTCATTACAAATTTATTAATAATGGCTGATTAATTAATTGATAAAATTAGTTTAACAACTTGGCTAACAGACGGCTATATAACTTGGCTATCATATTCACTTAAGAAATTTTGTCAATTAGTTAATTACAGAAACATTTTTCCTCAGCCTGAAGGGATAGATGCCCCTATATGCCTAGTTAATTATACAGGGTTATGGTAAAACCCGAGGGCTATCTGCCTAAGGGAGGAAGGCCTTTTTTGAGGATGCTATGTATGTTGGGAAAACTACGAGAACTCTCATGTAATCAGCTCTACAATTACTACAATTTGGTACAATTTGCTAGGATTTGAATCTGAATCTGAATCAAATTGACAGCATTTAGCAATTTTATTGCCCTGTAACTAATAAGACACCTTTTAAAAGTAAATGACTCATATTTGCATTGCAATTAACAATAAGCTTTACTTACTCACTCTGGCATATAAAAATTTTATTACTATTTATTTATTAGATTAATAATAATTTATAAATATTAATTTATAAATTTTATTATTATTTATTTATTAGAGTTAATTATTAACACTATATGTAATTCTTAAAAACATTAATAGTTCTCTAAGATTCACATACTAACACAGATATAGGTAAAATAAAATAATAAAAATTTAATATTGATTATCATTAAAAAAAGGATACGAGGCACGCTGAATGGCTGAGCAAAAGCATGAAAAGCAGAGCCCCATGTAATTTGCCAAGGTGCAATGTAAATAATGATGAATCGAACTTTCAGCAGAAACTCATAACACTAAAATAGTAATAATAAACAGCTTAATGAAATTGAATTGGATATCTAATCATTAATTACAAAAGCTATTTTATAAAAAATCATGTCAAATAAACAAAAAAGTAAATTTCTTTTAAGCCTACACATGCAGCTCAAAATAAGATTCATAATTTTTCTACAATTAAACAAATTTTTACAATTAAGTAACAAGTCTCATTACTTAGGTTTTCAATAACACACTTATTATCAACTTAAAAAAAAAAAAAAACTGTAATGTGCTAAGCATCTGAATCAAGATGATATACAAAATTACAAAACAGATTCACAGCATTTCCTGGCAAATAAGCTGATATTAAATTTCAAATGAAAACAATATAACTTACAAAAATTTATAATTAAACTGCCAAGGGCATATATACATATTACCCAGAATATTTTTTTTCATATCTTAAAGAAAGTATTTATACATGCATCTTGAAGTATGTCCATGAAATTAGGGCAATACATTAAAAGTACATAAATTCAGATATAAAGTAACAGGGGCATTTTGGTATTAAAGTCAAGAAAAGACCTCTTTTTTATGATTTTCAGAATGAATTGAATAATTTTAGTAATTTAAGCTCTTAACTTACTCTTCTTTTCTAAATAAACACCTTTTCAATACAAGATGGCATACAAACCTACATTTACTGCAATATTCACATAAACTTTTGCATTTATGTTATAAATATATATTAATTTATAATTTTTACAAATTATCTATTAATTAATTTATGGTTTTTATATTAATATAAATATATATTAATGATTTATGATTTTATTCATATAAAACACAGTTTTTATTTCAATGAATAAACATGAATTTCACATCCACAGTCTAAAGAATATAGAAACTGATATCAGAATACTATTAGATGAGAAACTAGAAAATTCAAGTATTCCAAAGTATGTGACACATAGAATAAGAAATATTATAAGAAATACTTTCTTATTAAATAAAAGAATGGTGCAAATGGTCCTAATTATCAATTAGAAGCATTAGGAACTAAATATACTTAAAGATGCATCCACAGACATATTTTTAGAAAATAAAATAAAAATTTAATCAGAATAAGTGCTTTAAATCACTCAATTTACAAAGCAATACTCATACATTTTAAAAAACAAGCTGAAAATTTTTTATTACATCAAAAGGAAACAACTTTGGGAACTGCTTATACCACATTGTTTGGGGGTGAGGAGGGGATTAAAGATACTATGTATCATAAGCCATGCTATGGCATTATAGCTTCATAACTACTGCTAAAGTGTGAAAGTCATTAATGTGCACATTACCTAGCTAATCTGCAAGTTAACTGATTTGCTCTGTTAATGTGCAGAATCAACAGTTTTCTGCATTTTACCTAAGTAATGAGTACATTAACGGCTTCTGTATTGTTCAAGTTCAAAAGTTTATTTCTCTCCTTTACTTTCGTTCTCCCTCCACTTTGCACATTACATACTAGGCACTACATTGCCTATTAGGTGCACGTTAAGCTGAAAATAAAATCTTTGCTAGAACAAATGCAATGTTTCTGTATACTTAAATTAATATAATGCTATTTATTTATATTTCGAAACCTGAAAAATCAAGTTAATACAATCAAGCAATCAACAAATTAGTTGACAGAATCAACCATTAATCAAATAAAAACTATAATAAAAAGAATAAAACAGTTTGAAATATTATTACAATTAAGGAAATGAATTTGCAAAACATATGATACAATTATGCTCACTTATTAATACAATCTAAAGATTGGTGAAACTTTGAATTACATAACAACTGGATTTTGCGACAAGCACACTTATTTGTGGTACATTTCGATTTACAGTAACATTTTCTGAAACACTGCCTGATCAATAATTTAAAAGTCTAACTGGTGGCTGTTCAAAGTGTACAAAAATTTTACTACTGTTCCAGCAAAGATCTTATTTTATCTTTAATGAGTGCCTAGTAGGTAATGTGCAGATTATCTAGGTTATTTGAGAAATGAAACAATTTCCTGCACTTTAACAGATCACCCCAGTTAATCTGCAGAATAACAGATTTCCACACTTTAGCGGTAACATCACCATATTTCGACTTTAATATTTTTGAGCTATTCACCAAACATTTTACAAGACTTTGCAAATGGAAGATGAATCAAAATTGTTCTCCCTTCTGACTGGATTTCTGGAACATAATAATTACTGTTATCTATTTTAATTACAATTATAAACCGCTTTATCTCACCTCTAAAATAGTAAATTCTCATACATTTCATTAATCTAATGATTTTTAGACACACACTCTATTCATAATCAAATTCTTTAATAAAGTGTCAAGAAAATTTATTACTACTTTTTAATGAATTAGATACTAAAAGAACTGATGGCAAAACCTTACCTTACTAAATATTATTAAAAAAACAAAAAAGTTGATTAAAAATGGTTCTTTATATCCATTAAAATCAAAGTTGAAAAAGAGTGTCATAAAAATGAGCACAAGATAATGGTGAGAAGAGTCACAAAAGGCACTGCGCAGGCACTTGAAACTGCACACTACCACAATCAAAGAGCCACCACTAAGGAGAATGAAAGGGGGAACTTATTAATAATCTTTTATAAGTAATTATTTAATCATTTAAAAAATATAATAAACACTGCAATATGCACACAGTTCATATACAATTTTGTGTATAGAAATTAAGTACTTTTAAAAACCATCAATGAAAAACATTAATGATATATCAAGGATCAAGGAAATTCAATTTATGTAGCACTTAGGAATGAAACCCTTATCTCGACATCATCAAAGATAAAAATTTATCATCAATCAAGAGAGCTGTTCAGAAAGCACAGAATAATACAATTTATTTCAATCTTTCCTTATATAATTTACCTCTTTCTCGATTACTTAATTAATGCAGGACATTACTAATAATTTTTAAAGTCTACGCTAGAAATAGCACCCGTTACTTGATAACAAGTTCTTCCTTTACAAGTTTATGATTAGGCCAACCTCACTTATGCTAGTCCTATCTGGGGCTCGACTGCACTGACTAACAGGAAACATATTCAATTTTTTCAATCTGAATAGCTTAGGCAACTACTCAACGCTCCATGGTTCATAAGGAACAAAGATATTCATAACAATATCTAACTATTGGGTAAATTGAATGCGATGTGTTAATATATATATATATATATATAATATAAAGAGAGCAAAAAGAATAAGAATTTCCTTTAAGAAAATCAAAAACAATGCGCTAATTTAAAGCAATGTGTTTTTCAACAATGTATTTTGTACTTCTGGTTAAAAAAAAAAAAAAAAAATTGTGTTTTCCACATTTTCTAAGCAAATTCTCAATTATCTGGAAACTTTCCAGAACCCTGATTGTGCCCAATTACTGATGCAGTGAAAAGAACTCAGATTGATTGCACACAGTTACGTAAAAATAACAGACCTATTAGTGAAGTTATCCAGGAAAGTGATGTACTTCTTTCTGAGAAAATTATCATAACTTACGGATGGCTTTCCTTTTGGTATTTTCCTTTGTGCCTGAGCAGAATTTGAAGATATAAAATGGCTTTGTCCATGGAGTTTATGAAGTGACTTCCAAGTTTTGGCCTGAATTTCGATGTTGAACAATTCTTACTACCACATAACTCGATTGAAAACAAGAGTTTCTCCATAGGCCTCAGACTTGACCAAGAAATGTTTAAAATCATCACTAATGAAAATGTGCTCTAGGATTTGGTATATGAAACTATAAATTCTTGCTACTTGGAAGAAGAATGGTTCAGAGTGTTTGGATATGGTTTCAGAATATGTGATTTCACTAACAGTGGTGCAAGCATTCATTGTGAGTTATTTTCTTTATACGCACCCATTGGCCCATATGCAAGTGCTCTTGATGGTGAAATTTCAACCACCCACCAAGCCCTGCTATAACTGCAAACTTGACTGGGGCAGTTTTCAAGGGTGGTCTTATCAGATTCCAGAACCACTCTTCAAACTATTGACTTACAGAGCGATGCCAGCTTTTAAACTATTGATTACCGTTTTGATCTCCTTAACTGGCTCTCAAGTAAAGGGCAGCTGATTTCTAGGCTAGGAAGAGAGCTTCTATCTTTCAGACATCACCACCTTGTCCCCCCTACAACTCCATTAAGTTTATAGTTAAGCCCTGGGGGACTCTTTTTTCCAAGAACTAGCAGATAAAAATAGAAATAAATCATGGTTTAGACAGATTCTTGAAGTACCAAAATGGCCTAGAAAGAAATTTGTTGCACCTTTCCGTCTTACATCTGGCCATGATTGCCTTTGTAAGAACATCCAACACATCAATGTTGCTCCTGACTTTCTTTACCCCTTATGCAATCTTAAGGAAGACATAGACTAATTACATCTTCGCAAATGCTCTGCACTTCCTTGTATTTCAATTGGCGAGTGCTACTGGGTAGCGAGAAACGTCCTGATTTTATAGATATACTAATGTTAGTTTTCTCCTTTTTGTTTTCTATTTTGTTTGACGTTGTCTTGTAAAATGCCATTAGAAATAAACATTTTTTGAGGAAGGGAAAAGCTGTGAAAACATATTCAATGCCAACTGTAGAGAAAACCCTTTTCAAGCATGTTTTGCCAAATTTCTCAAAGAAGATTTAAGCAATGCGCAATTTTAGGCGACAATGGAACCATTCAACAACACTGTTTTTTAGGATTTCCCTCATTCTTTCTACTTATAAGATGCACTGTCCGTCACGATAGCAATGACATTTGTGAAAGATATTGCTTACTTATTCATATTTATTCTACTGCCTCACAGACTGTTTTAAACAAATCCTTTTATGCTGGCTTGCTCCCTAATTCTTTTCACAACTGTCTTTTCTTGGAAAATTTACCAGTATATTGCAATTTGAACAAAATAATACATTTCTGTTATGAAATATTCTGCTGCTGTATTGCTACAACTCTCAGAAAAACTCATTTTACTGTATGGTTCATCCTCAGCTTACAAAATGATATCATAAAAATATTTTCCTCAAGATGCATTTTCCCACTAAAAAACCAAATAAACAAAGCAAAATACCAGTTGCAACTTGTTGTTTCAGCTAAGATTAGAGGAAAGCTGCAAATCATTAAAGCCAACATGGGATTCTAGTAACAGGATTCTTGAGTACCTATGACTGGAATGTTAGTTCAATGTATAAAGTTCTTTCTTTGCTAACGCTAACCAGTACTAAAATTACTTCAATCTAAAAATAACCCAATAATTAAGAAATAAATTTA
>KK114401.1:238376-260576 GCA_000611955.2 Stegodyphus mimosarum
AGAGTTACTGTAATACACAGCATCCATTCTATATTCCTTTATTCGCTACATGTCTCAATTCTGAAGCATATCACTAACATTTTAAACTGTCTTTGTTATATACTGCCCTAAGACTTTATCAAAAGAAATATATTTACAATAAAATATATTCTGGAGAAAAACATACTGAAATCATACCTTTTACACACTAATTATATGAACATATTTGTCATCAGCTTTTTTTCCAAATGAAGATTAGTCTAATCAATTATTCAAACACTCATTTGTGCACAAGTTGCACATTTACTACTTTTGATGAAATGCTACTTGTTTATATATTATCAACACAGTTGTTTTCAATATAGACACAGCATTAAAGGCACCTTTTGATTAAAAAAAAATGTGAAAACCATATGTTACAAATACTGATAGCAGCAATTTGTGAGGCAGAAAATGCAAATAGATAACTTTTTCCAAAAGTTATTGTATCAGGAATCACATAATGCACTTTAAGTCCAATCCAACTTTAAAATTTTTCTTAGATATTGAGTAATAAACAATTATTCACATATAAAACAGATTGTGAACTGCAGACACTAAGATTAATGAAGCCCTTAAGCATTAACCCCAAATAAGTATTTGCCACACACTTTACACATTGTTACAATAACAAAATACAGAATTTAAAAATCTTTTATACACAAATAATTCTATTACAAGATACTGAACATAGTCAAACTTACTACAGTCCAAAATTTTTAATTATAGATGGAGAATCTGTTGTCAAGGCACTGAGAAAAAGCAAAGGATAAAGAGCATTTTTCTCCACAAACCACAGCCAAACTTGCACTTTTTCAAACCACATGATCTTAGCAGCTTCTAAACGATGTGAACAGAAATATTGAAATATGCAATATACATAAAAAAAATCTACAAAAACACATAAAAGTTTTTTAAAAAAAACTTTATATAATGCTTGATAAATTTTATTTAAAAAATTGAAGTATATTACAGAATTATTAAATGTAACTATAACAATTGAGGCAATTATAAAAAAGAGAAAAGGACATTACAAAGTACCCAATATTAAAACATAAAAACGTCCATAAAATCTTGAAATGAAGAATGCTTTTATGTTGCACCACAGTATACCATTACTGCACTTCACAAAGAAACTAATAATTAACCAAATTTATTCATAATTTTTGCATTTGACATATAAAATAACATCAATTGAATAGGTAAAAATATGTAAGTACATAAATGAAAAAAAATGAATTTATAAATGCAATTATAACTAAAAATCATAAATGTTTATTTAAATAATTATGCACTTAATTCTTATAAGAGAGTTATATGGATAAGTTAGTTTCTTGTGGCCCATAAAAAGAAATAAAACAGAATTATCTGGAAAGATTTATTATAAAAGATAAGCAAAATTTTAGGTACTTGTCAACATTAGAACCACCAGAACTGTAACACTTCTCGCACTATGGGATAAGTTTTTGTAGTCTTTGCTGCCTGGAAATGGAGTTGTCACAGTTGTCTACTTGTCTTCATGTGAGGAAAAATGATGCCCAGACAGGAATTTCTTCAGATACAAGAACAGATGGAAATCACTAGAAGCAAGACTGTGACTACAGGCTGTATGGTCAAACACCTCTCGGGGAAACTCCTGCAACAGATTTTTTATGGAATTTGCCATATGGAAGCAAACATTGTCATAGAGAAACAGAACACCAGCATTGAGCATCCCACACCTCTTGTTGTGAATGGCCCCTCACAAATTCTCTAGTGTTGCGTAGTAATGTTCAGCATTCACCATAACACCCCTTGGCTAGAGGTCAACGACTAAAATGCCTTTCTTTTTCCAAAAGCCCATGCACATCAGTTTCTGTACAGATAGAGTCTGCTTAAATTTGGTCCAACACAGAACTCCACTGTGATGGCAATGCATCAACTGTTGCTTGGGTGAAGTGAGCAACCCATGTCTCATCACCAGTAACAATCTTGTTGAAGTACTCAATGCTTTCACTGTGATATCACTGCAGAAAAGTTAATGTTGCTCCCGTGCATTTCGTTTGTTGTTTGGGTGTAAGGTTCTTCTACACCCTCTTAGTGCACAATTTCCAAAATAACAGGTTTTTCGTGATGATTTTATGCACAGTTTGTGATATCCATGGGAAATGGCTACTGAATTCCATAACCATAAAGAGACAATTCTGAAGAATGCACTGCTGCACCTGCTTCACAGGGCCATCATCAATGAGAATGGCCCATCACAGAGGCTTTTTCATCACGAACATTCTACCTAACTTTGAAAAAATCCCAACACCAACAAGGAACTATCTGCCTGCTCATCACATCCATTCCATATACTAAACACAACTGACGATGGATTTTGATCAGCACTACCTTCTGTGTGTTAAAAAACTTTATCATGGACCTCACCTCACATTCAGTGGGAGAAGAAATAAAAACCAACATTTACATTACAACAATGTTAACATAAGTGATTGAGAGATTACAACTACCACATACAATAGTCATATCCACAAGCTACACAGCTTGTGACTTCATGTTTCAGTTCTTTGCAGTGCCATCTTTTGCTGATGTAGGAAACTTACTTTCCAAGTGAGCCTCACATATGCAAATTATTGAGTTTAAGAACACGTTCATAATGAGAACTATTCAATACCACATTAATTCTAGGCTTTTAGGTATTGAAATAATAAAATTATACCAGTTTATTCCAAAATAAAAGTTTTGCAATGAAATAAGTTCCTTGGTTTAAATTAAAGATTTGTTTCACTGAAAGAATTTTTTGAAATTTTTTTATTCTCAGTTTAGAATAACCTAAATCACTAACACCATAAATTTAAAAATATCAAACAGTATATGTGTATGTAATAGATTGTTCAGATATTAACAAGTTTAACTTCAGCCTTCTAAAAATTGCACTTTACCTCGCACTTCAAACTGATCAAACTCGTGGGCTTTCAGAATTGGATGAGCACAGCACAGCCATGGTAGCTGCTTTTTCATTTGAGGTATAATATAATGTAATAAAAAACCCCAGATTGTTACAGCTACATGAATCACCATTTGAAGATAGGGCTGGAAAAAAAAAGGGATAATTTAGAAAAATCTACATGATTAAAATATAAATTTAAAGGAAAGTATGCTTTTAACAGGTATTAGTAACTCAAATAACATTCATATGATAATATTTGCATAAATTTCCTGCCTAGAAAGTTATTTACAACACTATAAAAACAAAGATTAAAAAAAAAGTAAAAAAATCTGAAAGGTTTCAGATTTTAGATTACGTCCAAAGGGGCGTTTATTTAACATTTTGTGAGTTACCTTTATTTGTTAAATACCATGTTCTTCGCACTTAAACCATAAAATTCAGTTCAACAGCAATATCGCAAAATAATTTTAAATTCTGCATATCTTTAAAAATTTCGGTACACACTCTCACGCGCTGGAGATAAAAATGTTTTTCTGTACAACGTTGGTATTGCTGGCTTTGAAATCTTTGAGTTTGTTAATGAAAAATTCGTTAAAGTTTTAGAGAATATTGTTACGAATTTCACATTTATTTGGCTATTTATTTAGAACTGTAATTAGAATTCCTTTTTATTTTCCCGTGCAACGCACGCAGACGATTTTTGAAGAGAAAGCTACGTCAAAAAAAAAAATGCATACATTTATGCAGATTTTTCATTTTTTTAAAATTTAATGCAGAGCGATAACATTTAGTGGCAACAATTTGAAAAGTGATACGCCGTTTTTGTGCTTCCGACGCAAAATCGCAAAACGAAAGTAATAGTCCTTCGGGACTAAATCCCTTTGGACTAAAAATCGGAATTTGGGTAATTTTTACGATAAATAAATACTTTGAAAAGCTTATAGTAAAATAAACAGAAAATTAAATTCATAATACAAGTTATTAAATTCATGATACAAGTTATATGATATGAATATATTTGCATCAGATCAAAAAACATTCAAAAATAGGCAGCACTCGATGCTGAACCTAAATCTTAGGACAAAATGTAACCTGAAATCATGATTGCAACCTAAGAACACGTTCAAAACATTACTGTTTTAAAGTATAATGAATGTGCACGAATATTGGAGAAAAACATCAGACATTTTTTGTGGAGTGAATAATATGTAATTCTTTCTCCTGGCATGATCATTTATTTCTTTTCCTGAAAGAAATTAATAGCTTCTCATCATTTGACAATAGGCAAATATTAAAATCCATCTTCTTACTTTCTCAAGAAATCAACAATGAATTAAGATCTTGTACAACAAACCTGCCTGAATCAAAAAATGATGAATTACAATGCTTGGCGCAGTTGCTATCACCAGCATGTTTGCACACATTTTGGCTGCTTACAGATTAACAGAAAAGCATCAGATAATAAAATATTATAATAATTGATAATTATTGAAACTTGTAATAAGATGCATAAAATCTCAATGAATAATTGCAAGATATGCAATGCTAAAACAAAGGAGAAAAGTTAATATATATAGATATCAAGTTAAAGCATAGCAAGTTAAAGCATACAAGTTAAAGCATATCTTATTTACTTAACAGTTCATCAATAGAAGGAATTTTTAAATACAATTTTACAGTAACCAAAATGAACAATTTCCTTAAAAATTTGCTGTCAGAAGTTAATGGCAACTTTTGAAAAACAAACTTAACATTTAAAACCATACAGATATATGCACAGAGGTAACATACCTGTAATACAGTAAAAACAGTGCTGACATGTATTGCAAACACAAAAACAGCAATAAAAACACAAAGAATGGCATCAGAAAGAAGTCTTGTTAGCTATGTGAAAGCAAAATAAAAATATAACATATAATACAGTGTATATTATACAATTTTATATTTAAGATTCATGTTAAATTTTTGCAATCCAAAAGTAATGGCATTCACACCAAAATTTCTAACTAAAAATTTTCCTTTATAAAATGATACATCCTACACATATTAATAAGATAGTTTTAAAGTAACCCAAGTTTACATACGATTAAAATCTATGTAACATGATTTAGCTAATGCAGTTGATACTCTTATAATTACTCATTAACAAGGAAGTTATAACAAGTGGGAAAACGGTCGCTACAGCAAAACCAATTTTAATGTACTTGCATCAATTGGAGACGCTGCATGCCAGCAGGATGATTCAACTATGGCAGAAAATATTACTTGGGAAAACGATTCAACATCAATGAAAAATTTTTTTTTCATACAATCCGAGTGTTTGCTCGAACCTGTTTCAGGTAACAATCCTACAGATTTCTTTCGTCACTTTTTCACTGATGGTATCTTGGAAAAAATAGTTGCTGAAACTAATGATTATGCTCATAAAGTACTTTTTTGCCATGAAAAAAAGAAACATTCTCACACCAATGCTTGGAAAGATACCACAAAAGAGGAACTCTTGATATTTGTGGGATTGATCATACATATGGGAACTATATGAATCAACAGTATACAAGATTACTAGAAAACAGATTCACTGTTTGGTTTACGTGTATTTTCAGAAAATATGAGCAGGAATCGGCTTTTGCTGTTACTGAGGGCATTGCACTTCTCAAAAATCCCAGATCAGAATACAGAACTTCCAAAGGATCGACTGTATAAAATAAGAGACTTGTTTAACACGTGAGTATCTGAAATATATTACCCAGGGCGTGAGATTAGCTTAGATGAATCGATGGTATTGTGGCGTGGTCGGCTTATATTCAGACAGTATACAGCAAATAACATCAAAAATATGGTATCAAGTTGTACATGATTACAACCCCTGATGGTATGTACGGTTCTGAAATTTATGCTATGCACAGGCATGTTCAATGATTCTGGTGGAAAAGGACATGCACAAAAAGTCGTTATGAATTTACTCGAGGGAATGCTGGATGTAGGACATAGCATATTTATGGACAATTATTATAACAGCTATGAACTGGCAAAATGTCTTGCTGATAGGAAAACTCATTGCACTGGGACAATCAAAAAGAATAAGGAGACATTTCCAAAAGAAGTAAACAAAAAAAAAATTGAAGAAAGGGCAAACTGTAGCAAAGTATGCTAATGGTGTGATGATTGCAAAGTGGCAGGATAAGAGAGACGTCACTTACACTTCCATTGAATATAAAAATGATATGATGGAAATAACAAACAAAAGAGGTGAAATTAAACTGAAATCTCTACCTGTAATTCAGTATAATAAATTTATGGCTGGTACTGAAAAGCAAGATCAGATGCTTGCTTATTATCCTTGTGAGAGAAAAACAATTAGGTGGTCCACGAAAATATTTGTGCATATTTTGCAAATAATGATGAACAATTCCCACTTTATCTATATAAGTATTCCATTGAAAATATATCATTGTATGACTACTGTTTATCCATGATACGAAGTTTACCGAAATAGCCACCTGTTCTTCGTGCTCTTGTGTGTGATCAGTCTGAATCTGAACATGTGCTGAATACACAGGAAAAAAAAAAAAAGATAGTAAAATTCTAAGAAAGCAATATAAAAGTAGCTATTCCCAAGGGAGATGTAAAGATACAATATATGTTTCCAAATTTTGTGAAGAATCTCCCGATTACTGCTTAGATTGTTCAAAGATAATGCACAAATAACATTCTAGATGTATCCTTTTTAATACTGTCTTTGTAATTTTCTTGTTATAAATTCCTTTGTAATATGTATAATTGTCTGTAATACATATTTATATAAAAATAATGTGTACTGTCACTTATTTTTCTTATTTTATTTTCTACAATCCACGTGGCAGCGCATAATGTGGCATTTAGGGAAAATTTTGACATGTAGTGCCAATCACGCGCTGGAGCATAATTAAAAAATTCTTTAATAAAAGGCTTAAATAATACTTAGGTACCACAAAATTATCTTTTATTAACATTTTTAAAGCATATTTCTTATAAGTATGTTGGCATCTGGATACAAGTTACTTCTATATGGGTGGCAATAACTATCAGACAGAAGCAGACAATGTATAGCCATGGAATATATTCTAACCAAGGTCCAAGGTTCCGTCAGTACTCGAAATTGAAGAATAATGCAGACATTGGACCAGAGCCACATCTTACACTATGACAAGCTTCTCATACACAGAATACTGGATACTGCAAGTATTCCAGGTTTTTATCAAGCCTAATGTATGGTGAGCATGTCAGGTCTTTTAATTACCACATTATGGCAGTATAGCACGATTTACTTGCAAAACTTTTAACTATTTTTTCCCCTTTTGCCAGAGAAATTCCCATTCCTTCATGTATATTCAGATCAAATTTCTGATCATTTTGGCAAGTGGTTCTTTTTAAACAATCTTTTGAAATCAGAACTTTAAATTATAATCACTCTGTATTTATAAAAGGAAATTGCATTCTGAAGATTTCAAACAACAGTTCAACATCTTGAAGAAGAGTTTAGCATTAAAAATTTCCAAAGTAAATAAATAAATATAAAAGAGTAGAAAATAATGTAGAGGTTACTTTAAGTTTCTAACAGTTATTTTTGAATTTAAATATGTTTTACTGTCTATTCTCATTTCCTATGTGCTACTCCCTACCAGAATGAGTTTTAGTATCACATTTTATGCAAATAATTGAGAAGGAGTATTTAAAGAAGGTTCAACTTACTTCAAGAGAGAAAGCTTAGGAGACCTTAGTTGCACATGTTTGCCGTCAGGCTAATTAGTTCTTAAATCTACTATGCTAAAAAATATTGTATGTGAGATATTGTACATGCTTGTTCATAATCATTGGCAAGGTTAAATTAAGAGCCAACTAGGTTAGGTATTTCTGTCTAGCTTCAGCTTAGTCTGTTAGTTTAGTATTAGTTTCTTATTTCCTTATCCTGGTTTAAAAGCTCGAGTGGAGGCTTTCCTGTAAGTCTGTTATTATTTGAGTTATCATTATTTGAGTTATCATATCTGTCATTATCTGTTATTATTTGAGTAAATAAAAGGGTATTTAAACTTTTCTCGAAACTTTGCCATTAATACTTGAACTCAGCAATAAGTTACTACTTAGTTCAGTAGGTTCCTCTACATTTAACATAGACAAAGTACTATGGAACATTATAGAAATTAAAATCTTCAAATGACTGTATACAAGTTACGTAACATATGGTGTTATAAATATCATATATTTAACTACAATGTAGCCGGAAATGTTAAATTAAATCAGCATTTTCCAACTGGAGTCAACAAGATAAAACTGTATTTCAGGGCATATAATGTGAACTAAGGAGCCCATGATAAAATATTGTTAATAAAATAATTTAATAATAATAAACTAAATTGATGTCATAGAATAGTCTAGAAATTTGTGGTTAGAAGATACTCATACTTTCTGCAACCTATTTAAGGGCGGGGGAATTCTGAAAAAATCATTATTTAAGCACAAACCAATCTAGAAAAAAACAGTCAGAAGTAATTGTTTCCTTCCATACCGATTAAATCAATTAATAAAGGTGAATTTATTGCTTGTTTTATTAAATGTTATTGTTCCATAAGTACCTACAAGCAGTGGTGTCTCCTGTGGTGAGCAGTGGTCCATTTAAACTCTCTCCAATATAAAAATACTAATTTTCAGTCCATTTTAAAAACGTTCACTTATTTTTAACTTTTATTTAAAAATTTCTTTTTCTATAGTCTGCCTCTTAAGCTTGAAATTTAAGATAATTGTGTAAATAGTAAGATTACTCTCACAAAATATGAGCCAAATATTAAAATGCTAATATCAAAACAACAGTCACAAGGATCTCACTGGTAGGGCTGGCTTATTTAATGGGATCCTAAATAGCTCTAGGAATAAAAGTGCTATTTTGTCTAAAATACAATATTTATTTTCTTCTCTAACTTTTTTTTACAATTTATCTTAATAAATATATGTTTCAGTTTTATCAATAAAAATTTTCAAAATTTGTAAATTACTTTTTTTGCATTACATTGAGTTGTTTAATTATTATCTTTCAAGACCCTAGAAATAAATATTTCATTTTAAAATTGTTTTATTGTTTAATTATTAGTTTTTATTATCTTACAAAAGCTATTTTATTTAAGAATATAACATACGTGCATAAGAGAGTCCAGAAACGAAAAAAGACTGGGAACGCTTGGCTTAAACATAGCTACTATAAAAACGTCATAATGCACGACAAATTGTTGATATGGAACCAGGCCTGCACCAAGCCTAATCGGTGCTGTCGTGTACATGTCTAGCGAGCGTCTTTATGCAGTGACGGTATTAAAGCAAAATTGCTTATGGTTAACACATAAAATGAAGCATTATTAACATAATAACATGAAAAACCATAAAAAATTACATTTTATCATTTAATTTGTCTAAATATGCAAACATTTTGTGCTTTGTTAAAACCCACATTCAAACATTTTTATTGAAGAATTATACATATATTTATGTTATAAAAAGCTACCCAACCGGTATAGTGGTTAGCGTTGCTGACTGCCATGCTAAAGGGCCCGAGTTCCAATCCCGGAGAAGACACAGATGTTTATAAATGTATAGTGTCCTTGTGGCAGACATGGCAGCACTCTAAATATGCGGCAAGCCAAAAGTCATCTCAAGATGTTGATGGTAGGGGAGGAGGCGGTGCAAGACGGACCCATGCCCGGGGTGCTCTTCATCAAAATTGGGGGCAAAACTGAGCTAAATTGCACTGTCACATGTAAGGTGCTCAAGGCTGTTGCCAATAACAAGTGTATCTTGTGATGCTCAACATGAGAAATTTCATGGCCATGGGCTGACTATAGGTCAGACAAGTGAGCATTAGTCAACAACAACAACATGTTATACAAAAGTAACACTGCAAGCGAAGCAAAATAATATACTAGATGCATTGGATACCAAATATATTGCTGAACACTATTTATTATCTTAAAATTAAAAACAAATTAATTTACATATCTAATAAGTTTGCACTGAATTAATTGTTGTTCGCAGCATAATTTACGGCAAGGTTCAAATTGTGATTATAACAGGGCACAAAAAATGCTCTAGAGCTGATATCTAGGGCTATTTCCAAAATTCATTTCTGCACACTGCTATGTTGTTGACAACAATATAGCTTAGAGTTTCCATCGGCAATGTTACATTTCTTCCAAAAGTTTGTAAAAATTGCAGTTCATGCATAAGATCTATACTATTTATATTGCTTTGATTTTTATCAGTTAATACTTTTTGCAGTTTTTGACATGAGTTAATCTTGTAAATATATGTGAATGAAAATACGTGATGCCAATGTGTATGTAGGGGTAGAGACCAGCGCCGTAGATGCATTCGAAAAATTCATTAATCCTTATTTTGTGTCTACTGTTGCAATCGTAGTAATTTGTGCAACGTTTATCTTTTTTTTTCTTGCTTGTTGCTATTTTTATTCTACATAAAAAAAGGTAAGTGCAGTTACATATTATGTTAAACATAGGTTAGCTTCTTAATTCAGAAAAATGACGATTTGAACGAACCATTTGTTTATTAAACTAAAGAATATAATCTTTCGAGAAGAAAGGATTGACATATTTACAAAGTACCTCTGAATTTAAAATATACTTATCTGAGATTTAAAGTGAAGTAAAAATTAAAGATATTGCGAAATCAAAAATTAGCCATTTTCCGATTTTTAGCTATATAATAAACTCAAGAAAAATGTTTCATTATTTCATTACATCTTAAATAGATACTTTAAATCTGATTTATTTACTTTAATAAACAAAAGAATACCGTCACCTCCTTGAATTATTTGGTATTGATCTGATAGTTCATATATTTTCCAAGCAATGGTTTAAGATATACTCATTTTTTCAGAAGTAAAGTAAAATATTTCAGACACTGAATGTGTGCTTTGAAGAAGTGTTTTACACAATAGTTCTTATAATAGTTATTTTCTACTTTTACTTCCACTTTTTCTATTTTCATTTTTGCCCAGATGTTGGGGGGGACTGCCTGGGTATTAGAATTTAATGAAGAAAAAGAAAATGCAAGGAAGACTTAATGAACCAAAACTTTAAAATTACTCAGTTTTTTCATTCCCCCGAGAATAAGGGCCTGGGAATTACCTTTAACTTCAATGCAGCCGGTCGAAAAAAAAAACAGAAAAAATAATAGTGAAATTTACAATTTCTGCAGTTGATTTGCCTGTGCCTGATGATTCCGGATTATGCCCAAGTCCATTATTGCCACGTTATGTTCAAGCCTAATAGAAAATGGTTTTGGATATTGTCACAACCTGGTTTCCAGTTTGTTTTCCAAAAAACAAAATTGGATGTAAATTTTTTTAGATGTACTTTTGTCGAAGCTTGTCAAACAACGGAACAGTTAAAAGGGATTGATTGCTAAATACTGCTGAAAAGAATTCTGTTTATTGTTTTCGTTGCAAAATTTTTAACAGTTCCAGCAACATAAAATTGAGTAGTTCTGAATTTCATAACTGGAAACACTTAAATGAGCACTTAAAACTTCATGAAAAAAATAAAACGCATTTCTGAAATCTACAACTTTTGTCAGATTTCTTAGATCGATTGCAAAAGAACAAATACACCTGCTGATTCGGAATTTCAAAATTTATTAAAAAAATAGACTAAGCATTTGTGCGATGTTACGGAAAGCATTAGCTATGCCTTTCAGTTTTTAGCCAAACAAAACTTAGCCTTCCTTGGTTCCAGTAACAAATCATTGGAAAGAAATAATAATTCCTTAAAGTGTATAGAGATGATCACAAAATCTGGTACTATCATATCTGCATATATTAATAAAATTCAAACTAAAAAATATTCTTGATTAGCTTGGAGATAAAATTCAATATGAAACAATTAGCTTATTAAGAATAATATAAAGCAAATTATATTAAATAAGGTCAAACAAGCAAAGTATTTTTCTATTTTACTTGATTATACTCTGAATGCCAGCCATCAACAGCAGATATCGATTTGTATGAGGTATCTTAATTTAGAAAATACAGACATGATTACTGAAAAAAGGTTTTTAGTATTTTCTGTTACAACACATACGACCGGTGAAGGCCATACAACACTGATACCAAGCATGGACGCAGTCAAGGAAGGTCGCTCGCTTTGCGAGCTCCCGCCAACACATCCTCATATCAGGATTTTTAGCAAAAATACTAATTGTATGGATATACAAAGTGATATTGATTATGAAATAAGGGATCAGACTCCCACTGTGCAATCAGCGATGCCAGAGGATCAACGCACAGGTCTGATTATCAAATTTTATGACTTAAAAAAGCAGTTCGAAGTTATTCAATGGCAGAAGAGTTTCTTGAAGAAGACTCTGACACCTCTGGACCATGATGGATACAACAAACTGGATACAGCTGGTAAGCAGCTCTTTTTTAAGATCAATGATATAGCGAATGCTCTAGATATTCCCATTTTTCACCTGCCCGCGACCAGAGAAGAATTTGGCCAAGATGACAACGTCTCAAGTCCCAGAAAATCCCTCTCCAAACGAGGAGAAGCATGCAATCCACAAGGTACGTGGGAAACCTGTTCAGACCGGTTCTTCGTGTAAGTGAAAGAATCAAGCTGTCGATTGAGGGTTTTATCACCCCTGCAGCTCGAAAATAAGGCAAACCACCTGTTATTGATTTGACCACTGATTTGGCTACCAACGCTAATTTAAATTCCAGAAATGATATTATTCAAAATTCTAAATTAAATTCTAATTAAAGAAATGCTACTCCTAAGAAAAATAAGGAGAGGATTAACAAATTTGAGAAAATTAAAGAATCCTTAATAAATGATAACAGTAATATGGTCACTGAAAATACTACTGAGGGAGAAAATAATTCTGAGCAGGCACAAAACGTTCCCCGCCCCCACTGCAGTCTGAGATTCCGGCAATTCATCTCAAAAGCAGCAAGAACTGGAAGACACAAGTGTCTTTCATGAGAGAAATTGCCCTAAATTTACGGAGCATACTGATTGGACCTTATATCAATATTTTTGTACAAACAGAGCTGGAGTTCAGGAAGATCCCGCTGGATGAAGCAAACTGGCATCCAGTTCAAAACTTCCGATCTAAAGCAGGACCGGCCAATCAAAATTGTCATCAGAGGCCTCCCTGTTGAAACTAAAACCGAGGACGTCAAGGAGGAAATTGAAGCGATGGGATTTAAAGTGCATCACTGGGTTCAGCTGACTCAGCAGAGCTCCAGACACCCAATGCCACATGTATATTTACAAGTCATATCCCTCATCCTTTCCTCGATCAACTGTTCGCCGTCACTGACATGTGGAACACAGTGATCAGCACTGAGCATTATCGCAGCCGCAAAGGCACTACTCAACGTTTTCGGTGCCAGGGCTTTTTCCACTCTTTGGAACTCAGCACCTTACCAATCTGTCGTGTCAGATGCTCTGGACCCCATTGGGCACGTGAGTGTACCAAGGGATTAGATGTATCTGTTCCTTATTGCAACTGCGGTGGAGATCATCCAGCTTTATACAGATTTTGTCCTCGATTCCCAGGTAATAAATGGGCTCGTGGCAAAAACTCCTTGCCTAAGAATAGGGCAGCTGCTCAGACAGCCCCCCCAGGTTTCTTCTAAGCCCCCAGCAACTGCTGAGACAAGACGTCCCATGCCTGCTCCCTCACGCTGTCTTATGCACAGACAGTGAAGAACACCACCAAGCACAGATTCAAAGCAAAGAATCCAAGACTGCCGGTTGCAGAAGCCCCTGCAGCCACAGCAGAGTGTAGCAATGATTCAGAAGATGTCTTCTCATCTACACTAAAATGTTTAATTGAAATCTCCCGCGACCCCGCGGTAGATAAACATATTTTGCTCTTAGCCTTCAAAAAAGTTATGCCAAAACTGAGGCAAGCTTTGATGAGGGCTTTTTATTTGTACGAAAGCTATATTGAGCTTTCAAATTAATTCTGACCTATTTTAGACCCATGTCTTCTGTTTATCAGTGAGGAACCTTTAACAACAGCCTAACATTCAATTCAGAAAGAAATAGTTCAAATATCATCAGAGAACTAACCATTGGTACTTGGTATGCCAATGGATTAACATCTAAAATTCCTGAAGTACACGATTTCATCCTAGAGCACGATACTGGTGTGTTTTTTGTCCAAGAGACCCCAGGGAATACTCCCAAAATTGGGAATTATGACATTTATTGTACTGACAGGGTGTCACAAGGCAGAAACCCAAGTGGTGGCACTTGTATCTATGTGAAATATTCACTAAGGCATCATATGATACTGTCCCCTGATTTAAATATTTTGGAAGCGACTATTATCAAAATTATCCTTCAAAATTCTCCCCCGCTGACAACTGTTTCAGCTTACTTACCTCCACAATCAACAGCACGTGGAAGGCCTACTTTTCCTGTCAGTGACTTTGATAAACATTTAAATGTTTCAAAATCACCTAATAATTGCTGGTGATCTAAATTCACAACATACCACATGGTTTTGTTCGAATAGGAACAAGTATGGCATTAGTCTAAATTCATGGTGCCAGAGTGAACATGTACATATCATAGCTCCTACCCTCCCGACTTACTACCCTGTTAGAGGGTTCCTCGCAGTTCTTATAATATATTTTTTCGGCATGAAACTAAAGTGGTACAAGACTTGGACTCTGACCGCTATCCTGTTCTGAATTTCCCTAATATTCAAAATCGGTACTCAAAATAGAGGAGCAAGTCTCAACAAATTGGGACAATTTTAGATTTATTTTGGAAAAAACTGCACTCCCTCCCATCAAAATTGCCAGCAATTCGGATTTTCACAGGCATATTAAAAGTCTGAAGTCTTTATTAAAAGAAGCAAGAGCTGCGGCTTCAAAACCAATTACACATCCTGGTGCTCGACTCCCACCTGAGACTAAATTCAAAATTAAGCAGCGGAACTACTTGTGAAGAATTTGGCAAACGTCATGCGATCCCAGTATCCGTGCCCAGTTTCGCAAGATACAGAACAAGATAAGGACTGAAACCCGATTATTAAAACAAGTGGAGTGGAAAAATTACATAGAATCCCTAATGACTGAAGACAAATCGATTTGGAACGCAGCCGTGTGATTACACAAACATAAAACACCCATCCCGCCCCTTCAAATGGCCAACGGCGCACAGATGGCCTACACAGACTCAGAAAAGGTTGAAATTATAGCTGACAGCCTTGCTACTCGATTGACACCAAATAACAACTCCTTCTGTAACCGTCCGGTTACACAAGGGAGCATACAAGCATGGGTTAAAGATTTTTTAACACAACTCATCACAACTGAACTCAGACCTACGGACCCTACTGAAGTTATGGTTTTTTATTGATAAACTAAAACCTAACAAGGCTCCCGGTAAGATTCTGTTTTGAACAGCATAAACAAAAACTTTCCCATGATGTTTATCATTTGGATCACAGTACTTATTAATTTAATGCTCAGAAGAAGCTATTTTCTCGTCTGTGGAAAATTGCAGTAGTCATCCACATTTAAAAACCGAGGCAAAATTTAAACTTACCCATCAATTACAGATCAATTAGTCTGCTCTATCTCTCTCAAAGATCTATGAATTTGTCTTACTTAGTCGCCTGAATGAATTCTGTCGAGATCAAAATTTGATCATCCCGGAACAATTCGGCTTCTGACCTAAACACTCCACAGTACACTAGTTACTACGTGTAGTGGAATTCATTCACGAAGGCTTTCGTAAGCAAGAGAAAGCAGGTATCATCTATTTAGATATTGCCAAAGCCTTTGATAGGACTCAACATGAAGGAATTATTTACAAGTTCATGTGGCTTGGCTTTTTGGCTCATCTCATTAAAATTATTAACTCGTACTTGGTCGGACACAGTTTCCGCGTACGGGTTAACCACGAATTCTCCTCTCCCTGTCCAATCTATGCTGGTGTAGCTCAAGGTAGTCTCCTAGGACCTTCAATCTTTAACCTCTATATAAATGATATACCTAAGGCCCAAAATATTGATCTAGCTTTACATGCAGATGATAAAACCATCATCTCACAACATTCCAACACCCTCCAGGTAATCTCAACACTGCAGAGTTACCTTTCAGCCTTAGAACTCTGGCTCGGTCTGTATAAAATCAAAATTAATGTCGCAAAATGTGCTGCCACTATGTTCATCTGAAGAAATATCCCAAGTTTACCTAATTTAATCCTGTTCGGTGAACCCATTCCCTGGGTGTCTTCTTATAAATATCTAGGTGTTTTAGATTCAAAACTAACTTGGCAGCCTCACATTTGAAAAATTATCGCGAATGTGACAACTGTCAAATCCAATTTATGCTCCTTCATCACTAGAAATAATGACCTGTCAACTGATAACAAGATCTTGCTCTATAAGTCTATGATAAGGCCTGTTCTCACTTATGCGTGTCCCATCTGGGGCCCATCTGCACTGACTAACAGAAAACATGTCCAAATTTTGCAATCAAAATTGCTTCAGCAAATACTTAAAGCTCCATGGTTTGTAAGGAACGAATAGATTCATAATGATCTCAAAATTATGCCCATTAATCACTTTATACAGCGACTTTCGGCAAAATTTTTCAAAAATATTCAACATGTTGCTAATCCTGTGCTACATATGCTACTTGTATATGATCCTGCAGTCGTGTCATAAAGAAAAAGGCCCAGATCGGTTCTTAATCCGGATTATGCTGCAATCCTATTTAAACGGGCTAGGTATGAGCACACGGACGACCATGTGAATAACTACCTCTCGTTCCTTACCCCCCTGCCACCTCTAGTGTTTTTTAATGCATAAAGCATTAACCTGCGGAACCGATTTCTTCGTTTCTTTAACAAGAAACCTCACAGTTGCTTGCGACTGAAATTAACTCTTAAAATTAACTTCTAAATCATACTTTAAATAAAAGTCAAACGACTATTCTAAATAATAACACTAGCTCTTTCTTCCTTTATAAAGGGTGCTCTTACAACGTTTAACAGCGTCACTCACTTTTGACCTTTAAAATCCACATTGATTAGCGGTCAAAAATGAAACTTCTCCCTCCCAGCTGATCACCGGACGAACTACTTTTCGACTCGTAACCAAGTCCCCACCTCCCTTCCTCTTTGAAGGATTCGCATCGGAAAGGTCATTTCCCCACCCGGTTCTTCGCTACCAGCGAAAATTGACATTAGCAGTAGGATTAATCCAGGTTCAAGGAAACATCAGCCTTTTTATTTATCTAGTCAAGAGTAAAATATGATGACTGCCCCTATCTAAATTATTCTGGCCCTTTATCTGGTGTAAAATTAGTCCTTCTGAGTTTTTACCTTTTTTGTCTCAGTGTGAAGGCACCAAGGGTTTTGGCTTTTCAAAATTTTTACCCTATTAGAACACCTCCTCTTTTGATGATAAATTAAATTCTTAGATGATGTGGAGGTACAGGCGTTATCCTGCCTAAGTACTCCATAAATAGCACTTCTATGATTCTTGATCCTTGACGTACAACATTCTTATTAAAGACTTTAGAGGAAAATGGTTTAGGTATTAGTAATTTACTCGGCCAACAATAGACAATGGTTAAAACATAAAAGGTAAGCAATTTTTTGAGTAATTACGCTCAAATTGTTGCTTTTTGGGTTAAAAATGGTAACCTAAGTTTAACATAATATGTAATTGCACTTACTTTTTTTTTATTATTATTATTTATTTATTTTTATGTAGAATAACAATAACAACAAGCAATTACAAAAAACATCAATGTTGCGCAAATTACTACGATTGCAACAACAGATGCAAAATAAGGATTACGCAATTTGTCGAATGTGTCTACCCTTACATACACATCATCACGTATTTTCATGTTCAAATAAGACAGAAGAGAACACCAGAGACGAGCTCGTGCCCTGGTTCTAACTTTCAGTCAAACAATGGAGTGCACTAGGAGAAAGAGGCACTCAGAACTGGCAAGCTCAAGGCTGCCTTAACACATTTAAATGCCCCAACCCCTAGAGGCGTTACAAGAGGTCGCTAACCTATGGGTCAAGCCAAGCTAAGACTATGCTGAATTGACAGGAATACTCAGCTACTCACATTCCACATCTCCGTCCTGGAAGGATGGTAAAAACATCTGCCACCAAAAGAGGCCCCCAACACCGGACAGCAGAACGAAGTCACTTCAGACAGACCCGGCCACCAATTCGACCTGCTAACACTACGTCATGGTATACAGACATAGGCTTTAGGCGCCCCCAGGGGGAAGCCAAGAAAGGATATGAATATGCGGTTTTGAGACTCCAGACACCCTGCAATCCTCATGCAGTTTTCACTGAATTCACCAACTCCACTGATGGGGCTGTTTCGCCCCGGACAACCATGAATATCTGACTATATAGCTCCACCACAACCGACGGAATGGACAAAACAGTACCATATGGTCCCAGCCGAGCCTGAAACAGCTATCACCAGCGATGACTCCAGTAATGTGGACACTGATTCTAAACACCCGTGCCCGAGACTGCCTAGGTACAGATCCTAATCAGTAGCTTCCCAGGTTTTACCTGAGTCGACCCCGGAAGGGCATTCAAATAAGACAAGAATTTTCTTGTTCGGACAGGCAGCAAGGCGGACTGCTTGTTTTAATGATTGCCCAGCACCTTTTTGATTCGGCGCCGTCGTGCACCACATGACCCTGCACCTATTGTCGGCGCGGGCCTGCATGGAACTTACCACAGTGTTCTGAAGCTTTAACGGTAATGGGTCAACTAACTCAGTACCATCATCCTCTTTACCTTTCTTGGGAGCATCCTCAGACCAAAGATGTCGTTTTATAAGAGACCTTAGTAAAGCAAAATAAATAAATAACATTAAAAAGATGAAAAATATTAATTAATTAAAATTCAAAACTTTAAAAAAATGAATATTGCATAATGGTGCATATTCAGTTAAAAAAAGCTTTCATTCACATCATGTAATATTCTCATTCTTGCTATCCAAAATGTATTAAGCCTATCAAAAGCCAATGTGCACCAGCTATAAGAATTAAAGTAAAAAAAAAACCTTACATTGTATCAATGCAGAGCAGCAGTACATACTATGACTTTAAATATAATTTAATTATTTTAAAAATCCTTTGGAAAATGAACAAAGAAAGCTAAAATAACTAAATCCGTATCGGCTTTTTAGACTGAAAATTAATTATAGAGGAAAGGTTAAATATGTTATTCAATCAGGTGACAAAAAAATAACTAAAATTCAGAAATAAGACAATTATCACTATTAATACTATGCTAAAACAATTTTTGGCTATAGTATGAAATATTCTGAAAGTTCTAAATTTATTTCCCTTCTTTACAAACTTCGGATTGTCAGAACACATGCTTTCAAAGTGTATAGTTTTAAAGGATTTTTTAGTGAGTATGGACAGCCTTCAACAATCTATAAATTAGATATATAATGTTTCATAGTATCTTACACTTTTTTACAGTTTTTCTCGAAAATGATACAGATAAATAAATAACCAACAATTAAATTATGAAAGAATATATAGAGAACTTCATACTGCAGTCACCACACAGCAATTCAACTGTAAAGCTATGATACTGCAGCTTGCCATAAAACATTCAGCATTTATAAGCAAATGACATTCAAAAACGTAGTCTTGAAAACTGCATATTCGGGCATAGTTATTTATCACAGCAACTTCAGCCTCGTAAATTCATGGAAATTGTAGAAACAATTTTAAGGTTAATGCACTCAATTTTAAAGTATATTAATTTAGTTAGTAAGATTTACACATTCTCTATACTTAATCAATTCTTCAAAAAATATCCGATAAAAACTGAAATTACCTTGGAAAAGAACAAAAAGATATTTATAAGTTGTGTGTAAACATGGACAGTTAATTATATGCTCTTTCCCATGAAATCAGGAACATGTTTTGGTGATAACCTGTATTATAAGCCTTTAAAGTAGATTTAGCATTTACTGTTATAGTTATACTCAGAGGTTATCCCAGTCAAACTAGACTTTCATCTGTGTTTCCTGTAATCAGAAAAGCTAAGACACATTAAAAGGATAAGTTATACTTAACATACAAAAGCAAACAATACAGCAATGACTATCATCATTCTCTTTACTTCACCATCACTTTAGCAATTTGATGAAGTCTATTTTAATGCACGAATGTTTTAGAAGGACAACTGAGACTTTAATTGCTCTACCCACCTAAAAGGTTTTCCATATCACAGCCTATGCACTCATAACAGCTCTACAAATGGCTTTTTCATTTGAAACAATTCTCAGTTCCTTATGCTGATATTAGAATCCTAAAGCTAACTGACAAAGTACAGAAGCTCCATTAACTAATAAAGTAGAGAACAGATATCAACCTGTCACATAGTTGAAAGTAGAGATAAAAATAATATGTCTGAAACTGTATGACAGCTCTTATTCAGGTGACTTTTATTCAAAATTTTGATCTTAGGATACGATAATTTATATACTGCTCTGAAGCTATGTACACCTAATTAAACACTCTAAATGTGCATTTAATATATGCCTAATGGATATGCCACAAGTATCATTCTCATAGTTATGTTATGAGAGTAAAATATTTGACAATATACTTAAGGATAGTAAAAAGAGTTATTTGCATTTAAGGAAAATTCCAAATAAAAAATACTGATCACTTAAAGTGTATACTTCAAGTAAACTAAAAATATAAATTCAAAGAGCATAGGAAAAGGTATACCATAACACTGTAGGATCACTGGCATTGCGACTAAGATGATAACACAATGATACCAAAAAACCACAATAGATGGAAAACATGATATTCTGAGATGGATTATTTGGCTCCTAGAAAAAAGGATGAGAAATATAAAAATAATGATGCACACTCATATGAAATTTAAGACACGAAATATGATTATTGAAAAGAAATTTTTTCATACATTCAGTTTTAAAAAAAATATAGTATATAAACATAAATATTAATTTAGTCTATCCCACAACTAAGACTTTTTTGCAGGCATTTCTTGATACTTAAAAAAGGGAAGTGGAACTAAATAAGGCACTTTAAAAAGTTAAATAAGCAATGAATTTCATAATTAATAACTTGCAATTGCTATAATTTTATTCCTTACAACTTAATTACTTATAACAACTTATAAGATACAAAAAAATGGCAACAGCACTTAAACTGTTTCAGGTAAAAGTTACTTTTTTAGGGTACCAGTACTTTATAAGGAAATTAAAGGTTCATAACAATATTAATCTGTTCTACTTCCAGCGTCACAGAATTACTAATTTTTTTGCAGCTCTCGAACAAAAAATTAAGGTGTACCGAGAATAGTACGCTAAAAACCATATTAAGCAAGAGCTGGCCTTGTAGCAAAAACAGTTACTAAAACCATTGCTACTGACCAAAAATACTTATTCAAGGCTCTATTACAAACTTCCAAGAATATTAACAATTCCAGCAGGCCTATTACCGGATTTAAATGATTTCAGAATGACTCCAAGAACAAGCCAATGAGTATACTTTTCATTGGTTTTGTAATAACTGGATCTTATTACACAAAGATCTTTGAGATGAAGTTGAAAGGATTGTTAGCGTAAGGAATGAAATATACTACAATATGCATAAACAGACATACATGCTGTCATTAGTCATGCTGTATGTGAAATGAATAAGTATACAGTAAAAAGCTAACACAACTGTGCGCTGAAAACAGCAATAAGTGGTGGTAATACACTGAAAAGTAGGTGCAATAAATGCCAAAACCAAAAATTAAAAGAAATGTACATCTTTCGGTGTATCATCAACAGCAGGTAGCTTTTCTTGCTGCACCATTCATTACGCAGTTTGTGTTTCTGCTTTTCTTTTATTTTTGGCATATGGTTCATTCCGAATTTAATAAGGGATAGATTTTAAAAGTATTTTATTTTGCATTATATATATGTATATATACAGTACCCACCACTTACTAAACTCACTAGTTAATAAATTCAAATATTTATTATGTTCAAATTTTCAGAAAGCAAAACAAATACATTCTAATCAATAGAAAAAATGCCATTTATTAACCTTAGAAGACAGTGACCGATTTATTATAGGACAGAGTTTCAGAGTCTAAAAAAGATGGCTGTGGCTGAAATTTCGGCCAGAGAAACTCTTT
>KK114401.1:260591-284827 GCA_000611955.2 Stegodyphus mimosarum
GATAGTCATTGTCCAAAAACCTTCCTCAGCCACTTGTCCAATGACCTTCGCGTCTCACTACTATAGGGTTTCATTAATTCCCTTTCATTTTCCCTCAGCAGTGCAATGTTACTTCAAGGCAAAAACTTTCAGTTGTGTTTCACATAATTAACTTGCTGTCTAGAATTCTACATAAGTAACCTAACCATACTGATATGGTAAAACCATATATAGATGAGGTGTTGTGTGCATATGCAACACAAGCGCGGATGTGTAAGATGTAGGTATGCTAATTGTGAATGTGTAGGCAAAAAGATACATGCATATTATATGCACAAGCGGAATAAAAGCAGACACATGTACGTATGTGTAAGTACTATGTATATCTGATAAATGTGTAAAGATGCATCCATATATCTATGTATATTTGAAAAACCACAGATTAAAATTCAAATATTACATTAATTTATATTTTTCCGTATTCAACATAGAAGTTTTATTGAAAACATGAAAGAGACGAAATGCGATAATATTCCTATTATTGATGATTTTATGGAAAGAGATTAATCCCCCTTATAAAGTCAGGACTTTCTATGAGATCAGCAATAATTACTCTTATATATTTGCTTTCTATATTTCTTTTATTATAAATATTTGCAAATCCAAAATGTGACGAGAAAGCAAAATGTGGAAATCCAAATTTTGCTTTCTACAGTTTTGCAGCATTTACTAAGATTTAAAAAATCTCTCATTAAATTAGCATTTACTCTTCATTTCCTATGATATAATCAAAATGAATATTAATAATTAAAATATACATACATATGTATCCTTCACCTTTTTACTTCCTTGTATGAAGTAAAAAGGAATTATTGTAATCATGAAAAATTTCGGGTACCATATTTCAATGAAAACATCTATTTTGACCGTTATCAAATGCAAATTAATGACGTACTTGAGTGATATCTGTATGTAAGGACAGAAAAGAGGACTCTTTTCTGCCCAAATAATTAGAAAATTGATTTAAAATAGATTCTGAGGAGATTTTTTTTGTGGCGTCTGTACGTATGTACTTATGTATGCATGTATCTTGCATAACTCAAAAATGAGTAGTCTCAGAAAGTTGAAATTTTGTATGTAAGGCAGCTATAACATGTAGATGTGCAACTTGCATTTTGGTTGAAATCGGCTGCACCAAAAGTATACAAATATACGTATATATATATATATATCCACTCTGTTACTCAGCTCAGTTTCTTTACTCTTATAAGTTTGTAAATTGTTCACTTTTTGCTTTAAAAATGATTGAATTATGTTGTTCTTATCTTTCGATTAATAATTTTATGCCCTTAGTTAACCTGCATGCAATAACTGTGGAATTATCAACAATTTAAAAGTTTCTTAAATGCGGCTAAGCCTAATTTTTGGTTATGATAGCAGACATATTTGCTTACATTTGAAGCTTAGCAGAATAGTAGATTTGTTGCCAATCTAGACAAACTAAGCTTCGCAACAACAAAATAGTGTCTTCTTTTATTATTGCAGATTAAATTGTGCTCGATTCATTCTGGAATTATAATTTAAGTCATTAGCTGGTTTTTTCGTACAAATTGTAATTTTAATTGTAAAAATTGTTTTTTAATTGCTTTAACTGTACTTGGTGCTTTATGTTTTTCTATATCTTTTAATTTTTAATGAAAATATTTTGAATTTTTATATATTTTTGCCTTACCGTGAAGCAAGAACTGAATTAATTAGTAGCACATGCACATTAGGTAAGCGACGCTGAATCGTCTGTGAAAAACTGTTTCTTTATTTGTTTAATTTCTTCTATGCATCGTTTTAGGTTTATTATAGTATTTGAATAGAACTTATAATTCTTCTGATGGTATAATTTTTGCTCATAATGAATCACATTGCATAAATAATGAATCACATCACATAAAATGAATGATATGTAACGTTGTTAGTGAACCTAGCGCCGAAGTGTGGCTATGGTAAATAAATATAGTGAACTTTAAGGAGTGCATTTACTCCATTGTGGTTTATGCGCTATCGATGAAGTAGATTTAATTCAAAATTCGTTAACTGTTAATTCAATATGTTTAAATGAGATGCAGGAAAATTGTGTATAATTTAATATTCCATACATGGAAGTCATGTGGTGTACACATCAGATTTTTTCTTATAAGAAACTATACACGTATTGATAACAGTCAGGTCATACTTTCAGTCAACTGAATATTCCCTAATTGCATATCAGTGAAGTTGACATATTCCTATGGTTCTCAAAGGTTCTATTTTTTGCTTCAGCTAAATAAAACTTCTGTTTTATCTTCACGTATACACATACAACAAACATATGGACAAATTCATGCAGTAAGTCATTAGCAAATGCCCATCAGCAGCTGAGCGATAAACACTGCAGAGCACTGGCAATTCAGTCCGGGATTTGAATCTCGGCCAACAGGCTGGTCGCATGGTCATTTTTTAGGTTTTCCCCATGTATAACATGCATACAATCCATTTTCCCTTAAAAGGACTTCCATGAAGCGTCCCTCGATTTTTGTGTAGTGCCTGATGGCGAAGCACATAGTAAATAAATAATAATAAATATAGTCCTTAACAGTATTATTTTTGCATCTAGGCAAACAGCGCTAACATAATTTTGCCTATTCATCTATGCTATCTAATTTTATTTATATTATCTAATTTATCCTATTTCACATTTTGCAGAGAGACTGAAATACTTTTCTCCGTAAGTCTTTTTTTAAAATTAAGAATGAAATTCTTGTCACTTTATAACGGAAATGCTATTTTAATAACATTTGAAATTTCAATACAGTAAAGTCTGTAATCCAGACTCGTCGGGACCTCGGCGATTCCATATTAGGGGTTTTTCCAGATCATAGATCATCAATTTAAATCTGGTAAGATGGCATGCAGAAATTATACAATTAAAATATGAAACAGTAATTTATGAAATAAAGAGCAATTATGATCTAAAGGGTATCAAATTTTACAAAAAAACAAAAGCTTAATATTTATTTGTTTATTTTGTTAAACATTTCTTTCAATGTAAGTTGTTTAAGTTGCTTCGTTTTTTGTGCTAATACTTTCTCTTTAATTCTATAAACAGACATAACTCCTTGTTCAGTTACAAAGTTCCACTGTTCAAGTCCTGTAATTGCTGTCAAGAATACCGACTAACTTATCAATCGAAATTTTTTTTATTTCAATAACCTCTCTGTCACTTTCTTCACTATCAGAAGCGGCATTTTCTGGATCTAGAACCATACTACAGATTTCGCCATCTGTTAAATGATTGATGATTGGAGCATTGTCGTCGCAATGGAAAACTTCTGTTACATCATCTTCATTTATTACCGCTTCTCCACATTTCTTTACAAAATCCAATAACTGGAAAATTTCCCCTTTAGTTTGTGATGTCCGAAAACCTTCAAATTTGCAGCTATCATCTTCATCATCCTCACCATGAAATATGGCAGCTGGCCATAAATTATGGCAAGCATTTTTTAACATATCTGGAGACACATCCTCCTACGATCTTGCGATGCTCCACACAGCAGATGTTATGCAAAAATATTTAAAAAATTCTTGAATAGTCTTACCATTATTTAAGAAATTTAACATAGATTTTAAAAATTCTACTTTATATTTGCATTTCAGCGTGTGCACTATTCCCATATCCATAGGCTAAATGATAGACGCACAGTTTGGAGGGAAGAATAATACAGATACATTATCTTTCACTAAAACTTTAAGTGAAGTATGCGCCGAACAGTTGTCAACAGTCAGGACTATTTTTGAGTCATCAGATAAACCAACCGAATTCAAATGTCGCCGAGCCTCGTATAAAATGATGTTCAAACCAATCATTCATCAACACTTGTGTCATCCATGCTCTTTTATTTGCACGATATATAATGGGGAAAATCGTTATTCCTTTAAATGCTCGAGGTCGTGCATGTTTTCCGATTACGAAAAGTTTCTACTTGTAAAACATTTGCGTACACTAAAATTGTTAGTCTTGCTTTGGAATCTTTGACACCAGTTGGAGCCTTTTCTGTAGAGGTTGCCAAGGTATTTCGCAGTACATATTGCCAGACCAGCTTCATCAGCACTGTAAATTTGTTCTGGAGATAATTGTTCACTAGTAATGAGTTCAATGAATTCATCTATAAATTCTTCAGCAGCTTCAGTATCAGCTGAAGTTTTTTCACCTGAAATTTTTAATTGTCTTTTACCATGGCGATTTTTAAATTTGGTTAACCAACCTGTCGAATATGTGCACTCAGTGTTTAAGTTCATTTCTTCATGAAATATTTTGGCTTGAGCCATTAGCATTGGACCCGTCAATGACACACCCTCATTGCGATGCTGTCTGACCCATTCAATCACCACTTTGTTATGATCGTCACTTTTAGCATAACGAACCCTTTTTCTGTTATTCATTGCCAGTGGGGTGTCGGAATCCACAAAAAATTCAAAAAGTTCCCTTTTCTTTTTGCGTATGTCATATATAGTTGACTTTCCAATGACATACTCCTCGCATAATTTTAAGACGGATATGCCTTTATCCATTTTTTGCAGCAATTCCACTTTTTGTTTGATGGACATCGAAACATGTTTTCACTTTGTATATCCTTTGGTAGCTCCGAATTGGAAACTCCTTTTGACATAATCGGAAAGTTCAAGCTTAATTTTTATAAAATTGCTCTACCCGTCTGCAAAAAATAATAAGCTGGATCCAATTAGAAGATTAAGGAACAGCGCAACCTGCAACATTAACTGAAATGCCTTAGAATCAGTAAAAATAATTTTAGCCTAGCTTATCTCTTTGAAATCCAGACCCTTCACTATTCTATATCCTTAAAATAACGAACCGCCCAAAATACTTTTCCAGTGTCACAGCAGTTTCCTCCCCCCCCCGTCCATTAACGCAGAAAATAGATGTGAAGATTTCAAATGACATCCTTTGTACTTTCTAACAAAGATTCCATTAGGCTTTGACCCCGTTCTTTATAAAACTATTCTGAAGGTCAGACCAACAAGAATTTTTGGCATTGTTATGATCAGGACTCAGATTTTGTTTACTTCCGTTATTTTTATAGGACCTTTATTGCTGTTGAAAGCTTTCCTGCACTTTTATTGCTGTTTCAGACTTAAAAGCACACTGTACCACAAAAGAATCAACAACGAAATGTCACAAGCAACCAAACGATAAGAAACCTCTTAGGACAAGCTGTCTGCAGTAAACTGATACAATGCATTTGGAGAAACTGCACCTGCTACTGCATACCTTAGGGGAGGGAAGAAAACAAGATTGCAATCTCGCCCGTTTTCGAAAATCAACACCTGTTTTATTATGGAAGGAAAAAATCAAATGTGCATGTGTAAAGCATACAAAAAAAAGTTTGTGGCTTTCAGGTCTGGATTATGGAAGTCCGGATTACGGACTTTGTACTGTATTCCTCACATTCTTGTGCGTAATGAAAATGAGAGCTAAATTCCTGCAGAAGTGACCTGCATAACAGCATCTATATTTTGACAGTATAATTATGACAATTCTAGTCTTTATATGCAAATAAATAAACTTTGAAATATTTGGATTACGACCAAGGCATAAAGGGCTATCTAAACAAGAGAGAAGGGGCTGACTGGAGGACTTTTAAGGGAAATTGGTTGTTACTCATGTTACACATGACGCCACATACAGCCAGCTAGTTCAGTGAAATGTGAACCGAACCTAGCTATCAGTGTTCATGAATTTTACAGCTCGAACACTGGTGAGTCTATATTATATAAATAAACCAATAAAGTTAATAAATTCACTTGAAATTTTATTAGTATTATTTTCTGTAATTTTTTAGTGTCATCAAAAATGTATTTCCACCTTCTTATTGTAATTTTTGTATTTGATACTGCTGTTTGAAACATGCAAAATTTACATCTGCAGTACATAACTTACAACTTGTGCGTAACTTACAATGTGAACAAGCGAAGTATTTATTAAGGATAGAGGGAAAATAAAATTTCCTCAGATACGCGACAGACGTCAATTTTGCATTACATTTCGCATGTAGAATCTGCATTTCATTTTGCATAATATAAAGTAAATAATAAAATATAATCAACATTTTTTTAAATGAGAATATTTAAAGAAAACATGCTAAAAAAAAGCTTTTATGATAAAAACACAAGAAAGAACAGTGAACAATAATGTAGTTGAAAGATGAAATATTTCCGATAGAATTGGAGGTGGGGAAGGATTCAATAAATTAAAAAAAAAACTGAATAAGAATACCAATGAAAAAGGTAGACAAAACTAATATCACAAAAATACAAGGGGATTAGTTTAATGTATAAATATAAGCTGTTACTCATAAAATGAATGCAAACTGGCAATTTACGGGAGAAACAAATATTTAAACATCATTTTCATAAATATATTTTCAAGTATAAATTAAAACTGATAATCAGTACATGCTATTCTAAACTGAATTCAGTTCAGAAAAACTCATTAGACTATATACTGATTTTAGGCGTACCTAGGAAGTATTTGTCACTAAGGTGAATTTTCATTATAATGCAGCGTAAAACGTTAATGTTCCACCATTCGACGACTACTTAGATACGAAATCTCACCACCATATGTTTCCTTAGTTTAGGAAACCTTTGTATCATTCCCTAGTCTCTTATCTGAAAATTAACAAAGGCGGCTAAAGGAAAGGTTTCAAAATAGCAGTACCGTAATTTCGGGTAGATAAGCTGCCCTGGCAGATACACCACACACATGATAATTGACCAAAAAGTTCATCGGATAAGCCTCATCTCCATATACACTGCAGTGAAGCATTCCGAAGCATGGAACTTAATATTCATTCATTCAGTAATGCCCTGGCATATTGATATAATCACCATCGGTAACATTTTATAATATTTACAACATAAATACAATCAGTAATGTATAAATAAATAAGGAAAAAACATCTTACCTTGAACTTGCCAAAAACGAACTCTGACGATTTTTAATAAATATTATTTTTATGGGTTTGGTAAACTTCGTTTATCACCATAAATTACCATATTATGAAAAACAATACGTAAATTAGATAAACAAGCATAGGTTTTTAATTAAACTACATTTATTCATACAAAACCTTCAAAACCCGATTCATCGAAGTCAGAAAATAAATGTAACAAATGACTATCAAGGCAATTTCATCATACAGTCAGTTCTAATCAGTCTAAATCAGTTCTTTCAAGGTTACTATCTTCACTTTCATTTTCTTTTTCGGTGATTTAAATTTAATGAAAGCTGATATGATCATATCAGCTCAGACTGATTGCCATGCTTTATCGACCCAAAAAGGCAGCCTCCTTGTATGAAGCTTTTCTCATTCGTCCCTAATTTGTGAAGGAATGGAGCCCACTTTGCATCCATTCTTCCCACAGCTTTCGTAGTTCATGCTTGAAAATTCTATTGATAGTGAGATCCGGCAGATGTAAAATTCTCGTAAGCCAAACTGGTATCACTGAGACATTGGTGCTAAGTTTTTTTGCTTCGGATCTTACCATATTGGCTAAACGAGATCGCATTGAATCCAGAGCAATACGTCCTCTGGGTTTGGACAAAGTACCATTCCTTTTTCGATAAATTTCTCTCATCCAAAACAACACCACTTCTTCTCACATCCATCCTTTTTCATTGGCACAAATAATAACTCCTTTAGGGAAGTTTCCTTTCGGAATTGTTTTTCTTTTGAAAATTATCAAAGGGGTTAATTTCTCTCCATTGGAGGCACAACCCAAAACACAAGTAAAAGAAGTCTTTTCATTCCCTGTTGTTAACACTGAAATAGTTTTTTTCACCTATTGAATGAACAGTCCTACTCGGAAGACAGTCAAAAGTAATGGGCACTTCATCCATATTAATTATCTGCCCTCTTTTAAAATTTTGTTCTTTAATTTTCTTAGATGTGTACTCCAAAAAACAATCTTTTTTTTTAAGCCGGTCCATGGGAAGCTTTTGTCCAACTATTGTTTTGGTCCTGACAGATAATTTCTTTTGCTTCATGAACCTGAAATACCAATTAGGTTCTCCAACAAAATTTTTAATGCCCATTTGTCGAGTAACTACTTTTGCTTGAAGGCAAATTCTAACGGCTGATACTGAAAATACACTTTCTCTCTGCTCATATTGCCCACTTCACTAAATTGTCTACCAAAACAGGCCAAGCTATGATGCTAGGCATTTTCTCTAATTCTTCTTGTTCGGACTTCCATCGCCGAATGCATCGTTCGTGAACTTGAAATTCTTTAGCCACAGCGCGTTTCCAATTTTGATCGGTTTCTTCACTGCCCAAAAGCTTAAAAGCAGCAATATAACTTTTTCTGTCAGCCATAATAATAATAATAATAATTTTAAAGCAAGAATGATAAGGTAAACAAAAAGCAAGCTACGAAGCAGTAAAAATGTGTAAGAATAAACACAGCACTTGGCAAGTAAACATAGATGTTTCTAAAGCGGCGTTCTCACTGGGACATATCGGGGTTAGGGAACACAATGGACACAACAAACACAGCGGATCAGCTAGAAAAAACCAGTTTTTTGTCACTATTGACCCAGTTGAAAAATCTTAACTTCGTACAAAACGGAGCTAGCCGACACATGGAACCGACCAATCAGGAGGGTATTTCAAATCATCATCCTCAACAGAAGCGCGCAAACAACATGGCTGACTATATGAGCGATTGATTGATTGATTTGATTTAAAGCGAGGACGAGTAAACGGCCTTTACTCCACAGTTATTATTCCTATACAGAAATTCATTTTAAAAATCTTAAAATCCAATTCATATCTTACGAAGCAACCAGATACAAAAAATAAAGATGTGTCTTATCCACTATACAGCGATAAATTTAAAGTATCCTCCTCAGAAGATTTTGCTGATATTTTCCTGATATTCAAAGATCCTAAAACTTCTAATTTACTTCAAAATATATCTACATTAGCACAGGAAATTAAAGAAACTCAGAATACCCATCAAAAATTAATTCTTGCATTCAGAGCACCATAACTTATAGTACAATTCGCAAGTACGACGTTAGAAGCGTCAGCTGAGCGGGTAGAGCGGTCAAGCTGTAGATCTGCTGATCGGAAGTTCGATCCTCGCTGGTACGTTTTTCTCACTAAGCGCAATTTTTGGCCAGGCCATTATGGGTATTCTGCGTTACTTTAATTTCCTGTGTTAATGTAGATATATTTTAAAGTAAATTAAAAATTTTAGGATCTTTGAATATCGGGAAAATATCGGCAAAAATCTTCTGAGGAGGGTATTTTTAATTTTAATTTATCGCTGTATAACGAATAAGGTGCTTCTTTATTTTTTGTATTTTGTTGCTTCGTAAGATATGAGAGAAAATTATAGTCTAATTGCCTAAATCCAGCGGCATCCCGTTATATGGGATAGTCGATTTAAGGACTACAAAAATACACGTAGAATACTCTTGGATGATGATTTCAGATTGTCTTCATCGAAATAGTAAGTAATTTTCTTTTCCAATTAATACTGTTTTTGTGTTTAAATTTTGAATCCGGAGAATTAAATTACTGATATCAATGATCTCATATAAATATCTAATTGTATTATAAAATTAGCAATGGAATTAAAAGTAGCGAAAGCAAAGCATAGGCAAAAGCGTTAATCTAATATTTTTCTTTCTTCTAAATTAGTTTCATCATAAAAAAAGGTACTGTTTATTACCTCAAATAATAAAATGAATCGCATCAACTTTATAAACTCCCTTATCATTTGGAATGAAAATACTGATAATAATAATTAAATGACAACAATAAAACATTATAATGAAACATGTTTCTATTTTTCTAACTAATTTTTGATGATTTGAAACTTGTGTACTAAATGACCAAGAAGAAAACTCAGCAACAAAATAGATTTTCGTTGTTTTCTGCTCAGCGTACGTTTCGGTCAAACAATTTTAAAAAAATCGCTTAGTTTTTGGTGTATCGATCAAAGATTCACGGCGGAAAACGGTCTCCTACAAATGAAAGTGCGCGCGATCTTCTACTTCCCTATTGGCTTTCGCTAGTAAACGTTGCCAGTAAGTGTGAACGAACTAGGTTAGTTAGAGCGGCGTTCCATGCGTCGCTTAGCTCCGATAGCGTCGTTGTGTATCAAGTGTGAACGGCCCTTAATAAAAAAAGTCATAAGAAAAACGTGGGTAAAACCATGCAGTTTAGCAGAAAGTACTTATCTACAAGCGAAACTTAACCTTTTCGCTCGTGCATAACTTACAATCTGAACGAGCGAAGTATTAAGGACAGAGGGAAAATAAAATGCCCTCAGATACGCCACAGATGTAAATTTTCAACTTTTAAGCATATATATGCAGCGGCTTAGCTACCCAAAATTATGGTAATTTCCCTTTACAATGGCAGCAAAAAGGGTGTCGAAATGCATTTGGATTACCCGTCCTTTTTAAGTGAAACCTATACAAGTGTCCCAGTCTTTTAAAGGTTAAACTCATTTTCTCCACTTTTTAAACTCAGATTGGCAAAAGACTGATTCTTCAGTGCCAGAATATTCTACTTATAAGATTTTCCGAATGGAATTCATCCATTTACCACATTGTGGACTGTGGCTTTATCATTCAGGTATGTAATGCTCTAGTGAAACAAGTTTAACTGAAATTTTCCTACCTCCTGGTCCCTGTACCTGTAAGGCACTGTTTTCATAGTTCACTGCATGAACAGAATTTCAGAGAAACAGAATTTCCTTATCCTAACACTAACAAAAAACAATTTCCTAGAAGTATTGTAAATGAGTGAGGGCTCCTTCTTGAAAATCAACTAACACAAGATGCAAGGGCAATTTTTTGTAGAGCCTCTTTTTAAGTTTCTATCTTCAAAATCCTCCACTTGGGGTATATACATTATATTTACAGACAGTTACAAAAATATTCATGAAATGCTTCTAAGCATTACCATATATTAAGAGTATTTGAATGGGAAGAAAATGATAGCTTTAGACCGAAGAAAAACCAGTAAAAACATCTGTCATGCTTGTAATTGTGAAAGGGCAAACTGACAGACTAAAGGGCAATTTTTCTATTGGCCAGAAGCACAAATTTTGAAATTCGAACAAATTACAGAAAGAAGCCCCCCCCCTTTTTTTTAAATTTGTTGTGTGCTCAGCCTGCAGTTTAGGGAAATGCCAAGCAAAAAGATTTAAGCCTGGGGGAGAAAAAAAAAAGGATACGCTGTTAGAAGATTTTAATGTTGTTTATAACTGCAGACCGAGGAAATCTACATTTAACCTGATAGTTTCCCAAAACAGCACTGTGGAATTTACCTTAGCAAGAAATTATAATTAATGAAGAACTGATAAAAACATGCAATATCTTAAGGAAGCAAAAAAGAGACAGGAATTATTCACCAGGAACTGTATGGTGAGAAGGAAGAAGCAGATCATCATACAACTGATAACTGACTATGAAAGCGTAACCGCAAAAACTAATTGTGAAAGTGACAACATCCCATTACCAAAATTCTTGGATGGTGATCAAAAAAGCTATCGGTAATTTTACGAAACTGAGAATGAAATTGAAAAGCTGCTGCTGAACAATATGAAAAAGAATAGTTGCTTGTAAGAGATTGAATTTCATCGAGAATAAAATAATAAATATATTTTTATAAAAAAAAATTTTAAATGAATTTAAAAATTGCATAAATGGTTTTTAATTTTAGTATTAAATCTAATTATTATTTTGGCATTAATTAAGGAATAAACTGTTAGTTTTAACTTCATTTGAAAAGTTTAAAACTGTTCTCACAATTTGCAATACATTTGCGCTGTTTTTTAAACTCAGCCACTTAAAAAACTCAAATATCAAAATCGCTGAAACAACCTTGTATTTGGCGTACATTTACTAAAACACTTAATCGATTTTGAGGGCAGATACAGGACCCTCCTCATAAGGAGAACATAATATCTAGAAAGGGAAAGCAACCTCAGTAATGGCTTTTTTATACCCTCGGGTAGAACCATGCACGAGGAGGCAACGCCATCCATTGGCAAAAATAACCAAGAATTATGTTAATAGAATTTTAAAAGCGTTAGGAAGGACTGAATTGAACTTAAAATCATTCACTAAACATGCTAAACCTTTGTGAATATGAAAAGCCTCAAGAAAATCCAATTCACCAACGGAAGAAGCTTTTTGGATAATTTTTGCAGATCGAAAGTCAAAATTATGATTAAATTTCCAACTATGATACACTATTGAAGACTTGTTAATTTTGTCCTTTCAGACATAAGATTCATGTTCCTTGATACGAAACTTTAATGCTCTTTCTGTTTGGCCAACATATCTCACGCCACACTGACACGATATACTATAAATTCCCCAAGAATTAAAGCCAGAAATGCAATCTTTTAACGTCGAACCATGAATTTTATTGATAGGGGAGAAACTGACCTGAAAATTGAATTTCTGGAGAATCCGCGCAACTTTATAACTAACAGAAGGATAAAATGGAAGCACGACAAGGTCATTAATATTATTTCTAACATTGGAATGTCTTCTATGATGGGAATCTGAAAATTTTTTAACAGCTTTATCAATGATCATGGGAGAAAAACCTCGGTCAATAGCAACTATTTTTAAATAATTAAGTTCATTGGTAAGCAAGGATTATGAGGAACAGACTTTGAGTGCACGAAATACATAATAGTAAAAAGAAGCCCTTTTTTGCGTAACAGGGTAATGACTTAGCATGGGGTGGTAAACAAACTGCAAAGGGTTTACAGTACACAATAGTGCTAAAATCAATTTCATTGCAGATTATAAGAATATCAGGGAAGGGGAGGGAATTGGTTATTATTTTTGCCGATAGACAGCGTTGCCTCCTCACGCATGGTTCTACCCTAGGGTATAAAAAAGCCGTTACTGAGGTTGCTTTCTCTTTCTATATATTTTATTCTCCTGATGAAGAGGGACCTGTAGCTGCCCTCGAAATCGATTGAGTGTTTTAGTATGTACGCCAAATACAAGGTTGTTTCAGCGATTTTAATTGTCACATTGGCGTGTTTCTCTTCTATTCTAAAACTCAAATATGTTTGTAAAGGGAGTGATTTTAATAAGTGGCCTGTGTGTCTCCCTGTAACATGTTCTTTATGCATATTTCTAGTTTACTATACGTACCTTTCATTTGTTATTTATTATATGCCTTCATGAAGGACTTCTAACCAAAAAAAGGGGAGGGGCACTTGAAAAGACTGGTTGGTGTTCACATGACACAATATATGTATATACTCGCACATATATTTTAACTGTATCCATATACATATACTGTAATTAAATATATGTATACATATATTGTACACATATATTGCAAATGTACATACATATATTATAATAAAATTTTATTAAGTACTAAAATTATAACCTACTAAAGTTTCACAAAAATACAAAAGAAAACGTTGCTGCATGCGTGGAATAGTAATAAACTTGGTAAACTCATAATTAAAGTGGTTGAATGGGAACTGAAGTGGTGTAATGCCCATATTAAGCAGCAACTCAGGATACACAATGTAAATTAGTTAATGCACATCAGCCATCAGCTATATAATTATTTGTCCATTTATCTCGCAATCTTAATCCCTTCTTTTTTGTATTTACACTCACATACATCTTATGACAAACAAGTGTGAAGAGCTATCGTAAAAAATTATGGCACCAAAGTGCTATGCTTTACTGCAAAAATTATTCATATTAACATATACTTCAAAGCTTGGCATAAAATTACTTACCCTTAGAGCAAAATATGCTAATCCATACAACACTGCAACAGTTGCAATACTCCTAACTAAGCAATAAAAGGCTGATATGAGACTTGTACTAGCTGAAATAAGTATTTAAATGTTAATTACATATATCAGATTAGTAATAGTCCAAATGTTGTAATATAATCACAATATAACCATATATTTTAACTTGAATGTGCTTTATAATGTATTATGTAAATTACACCGTTATTGCAATTTAAATTTTAAAATTTAACACACTTTGAAGGCATATATTTTTACAATTAAAATTAAAAAATTTCAGTTAAAAAAAAACCCTGTTAAATGCAATCAGAATTTGATGACCACATCATATATTGTGAATTAATCAATTTTAATTAAGAATATACAGTAAAACAAAAAACATGTCTTGAATTAATTTTCACTGATCTTACTTATCATTAGTTGCAGCTAAAATTCATTAACAATGCATTTTTAAAAATTCTATATTCACTTACTACCACACTTCAAATAGTATTCAGAAAGTCATTCAAGTTATTTACCTAACATTAGTTAGTTTCATAAATAAAATCAAAGTGAATTAATCACATACAGTGCACCTGATTAGCATATTTTTTTCATTATTATTTCACAGTATGTTAATTGGCAATCAAAAGAAAGAAAACTGTTAAAAATAAAACATTAAATGAAGAAGATATTAATTTCTGTATTTACATGTGAACTCCCCCTTTTTTTTTATTAATTTTATTGTACGAAAATTGAAAGATGAAAATAATGCAAATAATTTAATTTCTGAAGGACACAACTGCAGTAAAAACATAAGCTAAAAGTATTGATGCAAAAATTATTAACAACTATCACAATATCACTTACTTAAAAGAAACCTATATTCCAGAAAAATATTTTTATTTCTCTTTCTCTGCATTTTAAATCTTGCCCACTTTTATTATCATCTATTGTTATGCTTTTGACCTCAAATCATTCAATACTGCTGGAACTGCTCTGTGTTATCTGCTACATTATCCATATTATCGGCATCATCATTATACAGTGAGTCTTTCTATGTGACATGATTTTCACAACCACCACGAGTATTAGATATTCTGTTTGAAGATCTTCACTACTATTGCTTTATCAATCACAGCCCATGGAAGGTTTCTGGATTCTTCTGGTTTTAGTAAAACTGAGTAAACTTGCTAACATTCACTTGTTGTACAGTTTTCAGTGATAGACTTTGCATGAATGGTTTACTCACTGATATGCCCAATGGTTGCAGAAAACATATGTTCTCTAGGAATGAGAACAGAAATGGTGCTTGTTCTGATTTTTTTTTTTTTTAACTTTCCGAGGGATATTACATTGCCTGTCCAATACTAACTGTAAGCCTCCCAACACTAATGGTGACTTCTTGTGCAGAAGAGCACCTGGCCAGTGGTCCGTACAATTTTGAGCTTTCTCATTAAGTCAGATAACACAGCCTTTCTAGTGTACCCTAATTATGATTCCATTAAAAAGTTTTTGTTTCAGTCACATCCTCCATTTAAAAATTGCAAAAAGCAGCAATTTTTTACAGTCAATGGTCACTGCTAACATAACTGTGCACTGCACGTTTACTGTTTCTTTAGTTTTTACTAACAAAGAAGATACCCCCTTTTGATTCACTATAGTACTGGCAGGCATGCCAAAACATACAAGATTTTAATCTATGTTTTCCATATGACTAAGATTGTAGTTGTACCTTTTCTTTGCTGGTTTACAAACCTGTGACATTTTAACACTTTTTCACTACAATCCTTTGGCAGCATCATGCAAGTGTTGTTGCTCACCATTCCCTTTCATTTCATGAAATGAGTGGTTCATTCTGTGCTCATTTTTTACTGTTGGACTTAAATGCCACATTTCTTAATCTTTGATACAATTAATGTCATTTATTCTAGTTCTATCATATAATTTAGCACTTCAATGCCAATTTCTAGAAACGTTTTCGCTTTTTAGTCCCTGAAATGTTTTCCACTTTGAATTGGTCTTCAACAGTACATCTCCCTCCCTCTCCAGTATCAAATTAAACTAGGTTCAACATCAAACTAATTATGGACAATTTTGACACTACTAACATGCATGAATTTCAAAGCTTCTAATCTAAATTTTGCTGTGTAGCTACACTTTTCTTTCACCATGGTTCTGAAAATTCACAGTACATACACCTCAAAGCTTCGCAGTGCAAATTTTTTATCTAAAATATTGTTATGAAGCTAAATAGGGAAGGCAATGTTGTGCATGTTTGAAGGTGCAGCTGATTCAGTGAAACTGTAGACTGAATGTCACTTTGTGCTTGCTTTCCTGCAACTGGATGGTTCTTCTACCAGTTTGGTAGAAAGCTTAACAGTTAAAACATTTAGACAATATCTTTATGCCAGTTTCTGTGACATAGCAAGGTCTGGTTGCCTAGCAACAAAGTTTGGCTTATGCCCCCTATTCCTCGCAAAGCCCTCATAAGAACACTGTATTACTTTTGGCATATTACCATTAATAGTGAGTGAAAAAGAGAATGTTTGGCATGACCTTTGCGGGTAATTTTCATTCGCTTGCCTTTCTTAGTAAGATGAAAACAACCACTATTTGGATGAATCCATTTTAAAATTTAGGGAGCTCACTTCCTGAATGTCTTTAAGAAGAGAGAAATTACATGATTACTTTGGAAAATTTTGGAACCCTGTCCTTTCTAGAGGAAAAAAAATACGCAAGGAGAAAACACATAAGTATGGTATCTAATTTTAGTTTTAAGATATTTTAGGAATAAATAATACCTGTTCCACCAAATATATGAATGTCAACCTGTTCAATAAGATACATAAGGAATGTATTAACTTGTGGTAGTAAACCCAAACTGAAGATCACAGGAAAGAACAGCACAAAAACTAAAGAAACATATATTTAAATTATTAGTTGCATGCATATAAATAATCCACGTAAAATTTAACATAAAGCAATTAAACTGTTATAAATTTTGCACTAGATATAATGTTAATCTGCTCAATCAGATATATGAAGAATGCATTAAGTTATCACATCAACTACAGCTGAAGATCACAACAAAACACATCACAAAAAGATTATTAACTAAATTAATATAATATCAACTCAATTATTATAATGTATCTCATAGTGATATTTTATGCACATCAATAATCCATATAACAGAATTTATATAACATACTAATAAAATATTAATGTCAGATATTTCAGATTAGCATTAATTTTAAAGAAACTTTTATGCACTTCAACAGAATTCAACTCATATTTCTCTTAAACTGTTCTTACATATTGCAATTCTAAGAAATTTGTATAATGTGAGACTGTTATTGCATATAGTCCAAGGAATCAATTAAATGAATGTAAATACATGGTGCATCTTCAGTACAAAAGTTTAAGTGATTTTGGTGTATGCTTAGAGGTGACAGAACAATTCATCAGCCACATCTGGAAGATTTATTAATGCTCAAATAAATGGAAGACACAAGCAGAGATGAGATAAAAACAACCAAACAATTTGACAATGCTCCTAGCATTCTATTATGGAAAAGTACAGTGTGCAAAAAAAAGGGGCGACAGTTCTATATCTCCCATTCTACTGGACAGATTGTCGAAATTTAACTTGTGTTTTCCATGTCTCGAAAGCACAACTCGGGATATATATATTAGATTTATATATAGCACTGTTCTAACATAGGTATTTTGATACAAAATCGTCAGAAATAACATACCAATTTTTTTCTTCCCAATTTTTCAATTCTACAACTCAAATTATGCCAAAGTGCCAAATTTTACAAAAATCGCACAAGTTGTTTTTAAAAATTAGCTCTTAGAATTTTAGCTCCTTTATGTTAATTGAATTTGGTATATATTTATTAATATCTCTTTTTTATTAGACTTATTTGATTCCTCCTTTCACACTTCGAAATTCAAGTTCATTCCAAATAAAATTCACACATTTTTTATGATTTTAAACTTCCATTTCTAAATAGATTTTATAAATTTTTCAAAAAACATTTTGTATTATTACATAAAATTTTTACCATCATCTAAAAGTAAATGTATTTCTAAGCATATCCATGAAAAAAATTAGAGTTTTTTATTCAAAATTCCCAAAGATATATGTGAATTTATATATTAGAGCTTTTGACATTTGGCACATTTATTACAAGTGATAATAATGACAAACATGGTTTAAGCACTTTATTAAAATTATTTGAAAGTTTGAATGATAGACCTCTTTTGCCACGCTCATGCACAAAGAAAAAAGGAAACGGAAAATAGGTTGGTATAAATTAAGAAGTTCACCAAGGGAATTATTCTTGGCATAAACTGTAAAAAATGTACCAAGATAAATTTTTGAATTTCCCTGTAAATTTCGCACAAAATTTTACAAAATTTTATATTTAGGCATAATTTGAGTTGCAGAATCGAAATATAAAAAAACATTGGCCTGTCATTTCAGAAATAGTCCGATTTTGTGTCAAAATACCTATATTAGAACAATGCTACATATAAATCTGATAGATATCCTTTTGAAACATGAAAAACGCAATTTGAATTTCGCCAATTGACCCAGTCTAATGGGAGACGTAGAACCGTCCCCCATTTTTTTGCAGAGTATATGCTCAGATGACATCAGCACGAAAATACAATAGTCACATATGAAAATTCAGATCAAAACTATTACCTGCTCCTAAAAGGCTAAAGGCTCAATCTGTAATAGTGACATTATAAAGAAGTATAAATGGGCAAAGAATATGTGATGTTATGATTTATTGTAGTCAGATGTTTACAAAAAAGAAAACTGTACAATAATAAGTCTACAACAAAGGTTCTCAACTATGGGGATTCAACAGATTCAGGACAGAAATGTGGTCAGCTTTTTATTTGGTTGTTAAGCATTTTAGTTTCCGAATATAAAAAGGTACTTTTATTTAAGTTCACATATTTATCAAAATTTTCTATACTTCTTGCAGTTTTATTTATATAATATATTAAGAATAATATAAATTAATACATGTATGCATTCTCTGTCTTTTGGAAAGGAAGAAGGAATGACCTAGCAATGGTGAAAGGGATGCATAGGGCAAAACAGGTTAGAAACACTGGGCTACAGCATTGCATTAATTCCTGCTCAATTATTTTAAGTGATGCAAAAAACATATAACTGAATAACAGAACAGAATGGAAAAGTGGTATTTACTGATACAGCATATTTAGTCTCACTAATTAAAAGTATGACACCATGCTTCAATTTTAGGTAATGTGATAAGAGATTGAAATATGATATCATAGTAAACACAACTCAGAAAAGTATTAATTTGATGATGGTAAAGAGAAGCAGTAAACTAGATGAATATAGAAACTCCATACACAGGAAGTAATTACAGCAATTCATGAAGCCTATTGTAATAGTTAATTACAATTACTCTACACATATCTTCTCTTCAACGATATTGCTACGTTTTTCTCCTTCTTCTTCGTATGTACATTAGGGTTCACGGGTTTGGAGTGAATAATGACGACTCTTGATGAAGTATCTAAATCCCTTTTATTTGCCATTATTATTCAAAACAGCTCCGAAATCATGTTACAGTTGTTGAAGAACTATTATAAACACGCCAAGATAATCAGCAACACAGGCTATAACAGTGAAGATGGCTTCACAGCAAAGCACCAGAGTACAGTTCCTGGCAATGCTTGATCGTTCTCGGAACTCCACGTACTCTCGAGACTCTCCACACTAGAATTCACGATTCTCGGAGCTCAACACACTCTAAGATAAAACTCGATAATGCACTGCCTCGCGATACACTAAGAGACTCGCTTAGACTAGGCACTGACTCTGCACTGATCCTTAACTGACTCAACCTCCACATACCAGCAGGGTTTATATAGTTTTTGGCTTGTGTTCGAGGACACTCTGAACTAAACCAGGAAGAATTCGTTCCAGAAGGTTCTCCATCCATCTATGGCATATCACCAATTCTGTCGCCAAATGTTGCCAAAAGGGTGATTTCTCATCAAATGTGGCAACTCTGCCATCCATTGCCCTCTTTGGCCACCCTGAACCTGCTTTGCGGGGAAGCTATCTTACTGTGCCTGGACATTTCATAACAATATTATTATACAAAATTTCTGCTTCCAGATGAATGAGCTGTAATGCAGTCAAAGACTACACATAACTACACTTGGGCTCCTGCAATGTAAGTTTATTCATCAGAAAGATTAACTCACAAATTCCCCATAAAACTTATATGTAACATTCTGAAGAGATGCCATTCAGCATATAATTCACAAAGTATACGTGGGTAATGCTACTGCATGAATTGATGAACAACTTTATACAATACAGATAGACAGCAAAAATCATCAATTCATACATTAAGAGAACTTCTGCTAAAGATCACATTTTCTTTTCATAGTGTTTTGACCACAAACACATTTCTATTACAATAACATTATAATTATTTCTGAATACAGCCCTTTTCTTGAATTGTTTTGTATAAATTGTGAACCTTTTGCATAAAATCTTTTGAGAATCTTCTCTGTTCTGTTGCAAAATATACATACTGAAGCAAGAGTAGCAGATATTTCATTGTGCTTCTCTCTTTTTTTTTTTTTTTTTTTTTTTTACACAGAACCATATGAAACACTAAATTTTTACCTTTCCTTTCTTCTTTTTTTAATAGTAATGTTTTGCCTATGGCAAAATTTACAGGATCAAATGTCTTTCAATCGCAATATCAGATCTCATAACAAAACCATATGACAGTTTACCTTCTTCTATCTTTTTGTCTTTGACATTTTATTTTACGCATTCTTTGGTTTTCTGGGAAAAAAAGCAATACATGCATGAGATGCCAAATTCAATTTAGATTACAGTAGGAAATATTGTAAAACAGTCTGCTTGGAAAATAACAATTATTAAAATTTTTTCCTGTTCACTAATGACACATTGATGGGTTGATTATTTCATTCAAAATGGCATCAATGTAAAAAAAAAAAAAAAAAAGTCCTGTATAAATACTCCATTTCTGTACCCATAATAAAAAGGAAAATCAATGCCATTTATAACATAATCTTTATAGAGCTCTTTCTAAGCCATCTCAGGTTGACAGCTTTTACCTTCTTAAGTTGTAAAATAGTAGTGTTGTAGGTTTTTTTCAAGCTGGAGAAATGAAAAATGAGCAGTGCCCTCGCTGGGACTCAAATACGCATCGAATGTGCTATGTGATAAGGTCGCATAGAGGTTCTTTGTCTAGGATGAAAGATTTACGAATATTGGTACCTCTTACAAAGCACAGAAGAAAACCTATTGCCACGAGGTGCCTTTGTTAATGATTCCGGTTGCAACTTCGAGTCTCACTCCATGGGGCAAAGAGATAAAGAAGTCTTTTCATCAGGACCAGGATGTGGACACCTTTATTATGGAAGTGAAGGAATCTTCCAGGGGTAGTTCAGCGCAGGTAACGAGACAGTAAGGTTTGGAGCAGTGAGGGAGGAAGGGGTTTCTTTCCTGAGAAGAGCATACACGTTTTCCTGCTGGAGCGATGGGCATGCTGGCCCGCTAGAACTCTCACTCTTCGTGTAATGTTAATAGCAATAGCGTATTTTCCTATCTACAAATATCTGAATTTATGGAACTGAATGTATCGAAGGTCCCACATTGTCATGCACTGCAAATGTTAATGTTTTCATCCTATTAAAATTCATGTTACCATTAGAATTTGCATTAGAAGTTCATTTGAACCCTGTATCACAACTGGGGTTTTGTGTCGTGGTTTCAGCTACTACACCACAAAGGAATGCTGGAAGGAGGGAGAAAATACCTTATATACTCCCCTTTTAAAGGAAGACTGGAGATTAGGGCACCCAATCACCAAATCTTGGTGGTGAAGAATCGTCATCTACCACTTTTTAGTTGGGGCACCACTATAGAATCTTTTCACACATACACACATACTTTCATCTCAATATTTTTTCGTGACTTGTCCGTGAAAGCACACATATAATAAAAAAGTTTTTAGTTCAAAAGGGCAATTTGCCCAGAAGGACTATTAATTTTGTTTTGGCATTTTGCATTGATTCGCTATAAGCATTGTTCACCTTTCAAATTGTTGCCACCTAATATTATTGCCCTGTATTATATTTAAAGAAATTAAATAATGAAGAATCTGCATAAATGTGTGTATGTTTCTTGCATTGTGATAAAACAGTGGTCGGTAGAATTATCAAATTTTGAATATTGAACATTTCCACCTGAATATGGGCATCTGGAAGCCCAAATTTGAAATTTGGAACTTGTTTTATTATCAATTTCATATTACGTAAAACTTTAATGAATTTTTTATTAACAAACTCAAGGATATCAAAGCAGGCAATGACAACGTTGTCCAGAAAAAACATTTTGATCTCCAGCGCATGAGACTGTGCATCAGAAATTCTAAAGATATGCCCATTTTAAAATTATTTTGCGATATTACTCTTGAACTGAATTTTATGGTTTAAGTGCGAAGAACATGATATTTAATAAATAAAGGTAACACGCAGAATGTTTAAAAAAAGCCCCTTTCAACATAATTTAAAATCTCAAACCTTCAGATTTTTCTTTTTCTTTTTTTTTAAGTGAGAGATTTAAAAAACGAGCAATACCCTAGCTGGGATTTCTTGAACCTGGTCCTCTCGAATACGTGCCGAGTATGCTACAGTTACACCACAAAGGCACACGGAAAGGAGGGAGAAAATACCTTATAAGGTATTTTTTGAGTTTTTCAAATATCACGGTTGCCACTCAAAGAGGAGAATGAAATTCCCTGATTTTTCCACGTGTGTTTTAAGAAAATTCCAGTCCATCCACATAATGCACTTTGGCTGTGCTAAGAGGTAAATTAATTATGGTACCACTTAAAAACACAAAAATTTGCCAATTACATGTGACTCATATATACATGTATATATAATGCCCAAAGCATTATTAGTTTAACTATAATAGTTTTTCTCCACTGAAGATTACAATTAGAATCAGCCCAATCTGGATTAAAAAATGCCTTTTTTTGCAGACATTTTGCACGTAAACGAAAGAAATAAATCTATTTAATGATATTTTTAAATATATTCAGGTATTTTATATTTATTAGCAGCATACATAAGAAAAACGTATGTGCATTAAATTTCGTGATGCTATGTCATCATACTGCTAGAATTAATTTCAGGATTATGCCACAGAAAATTTCCTGAAATTTGAAAGTATTAGTTACTAATAAATGAAAGTCTTATTTACTAATAACAAATAAATTTAGAGGGAAGAAACAACATTAAATGATATGAATAACATTAAAATAATTAAAAACTGATTTACAATAATCAACAATATTTTGGCGAATATAATTATATTAAATGGTTAGCCTAGATGGCCGATTACTATTCTTTTTTTATTTTACTGCAAAATGGCAAATAAGGCATTTATTATAAAGAAAAAAAAATATTTAAAAGCTTTTTCGGTAAAATACTAGCATAAGCTATGGTACGATTTTGAAAATTGCCACCAACACCAAAATGACCTGTTTACTGCCCATCATAATGTCGTCAAATCCAGTGTGTACTATAGATGGAGGTTAAAGTAAAACAGCCTCCATATTACCCTATACTGTGATGAAACCGATTTTATTTTATACAAGAATACCTTTTTTCTTTAGTTCAACATGCGCTGCACATGCGCATGCGAGTCTCTCGATTTTCGAGATTACTGGAAACCAAAGCTGCTGGAAACTTGCTTTGCCTTTCTAGAAGACAATCTGATTGGAGTTGCAAAAAGTGGCTCTATGCCAACTGCCCAAATGACGTTAACGTGCGCTAAGAAATGCAAAACTCACATTTTTTGGGGGGGGGACAATATGACATTCCCTGACCCAGATTTTGACTAAAATATTTAAATTCCCTGACTTTTCCGTGAATTTTTTGGTCAATTTTCGAATTCCCTGACTATTTCCGGTTTTCCAGCTAGCGTGGCAACTTTGAATTACTTTGCAATGATACAAATGAAGATAGCTCAGGACAGTCAAGAAACATATACAAATCAGTATGGATACTTCCAAAGAACAGATGGGTGTAAAATGGATGAATAAGTGCAAAATTCATGCTAAAGAGCAGAAGTGGTTACAATGAAAAGCAGAGGGAAAAGTACATCTAAAAGTGTCTGGAAGTTATATCATTTGTTGAAGTCTCCATTATTTCTCTATACATGAAAAAAAAAGGGATTATCATAATAAATGGTTTATTTATCCCACACTGAAAGTATCAAATAGAAAAAAGAAACTTTTTGCTGTGAAAACAATAGTATAAAAAGAATTATGTTTCTAAATGCT
>KK114401.1:285019-306928 GCA_000611955.2 Stegodyphus mimosarum
GAATGGTTTCAGTGGTTTACTTATTTTCTTATTTAGACCCCCCCCTAGTAACTATCAGTTTTCAGTAATGCATAAGAAACTTTCTACTTTCAAATGAAATTAATGAGAATTCAGAGAAAAAAGAATTCAGATCAGTTTGTTTTTTAAGCGTTAAATTTTAAAAAGGAGCTGTAATGTATAATTTATTTCTACTGCATATATGCATATCGACACGAGAAAATGCTCATTTCACAGATGTACACAAATTACAATTAAATGTCTAAAGGGCTATAAATTCAAGTGATACTTACTAACAGCTATATCTTTGGCTTTGATAATGAGATCACTAGACAATAAAGCAATCCCATACAAGGTTACTGGAGGTAATGTCAGCCTATAGTCAATGCTTGTTTGAAAAGCATTTAACAGCAAGCAACAGAGACAAAAGTATACAGGACGGCTATACAAAATGACTCTGTTGTAACCCTAATAATAAAAGTGACTTTTATTATATGTGACATATATTTTGCTTTTTAAGCAAATTTTAACATTAAAAAATTACTAAATGTACATGATGCTGATCAACATACACACGGTGATTAAAAAAGGTAGCCACAGTCTTTATTTCACAAATATTGACTCTAGCTATGCTCTATCAATTACAAAGTTCTTCAAAATATGATAGATAGCTTTATTAAAACTTTTTAACATTGATGCATAAACATCTGTAAATATAAAAGTTAATTTTTCATATTATCTCAACATAACAAAAATTTTAATTAGTAATATATTCAAAATGAATTAATGAATTAAATACAATAACTTTACGTATAAAATACAAGGAGATATTCTATAACAAATTCATCAAACTAAAGTATTTTTCAAGGTGTATTACTAGGGTTAATATATTGTGAAAAGGAAAATACAGACAAAATGAACTTTAAAAAAGAATTAAATTGTTTGATTTTGGCAAAGCATATGAGGTAACAAATAAAGAGAATGTTGCCTTCATCAAAACCATTCTAAGGTAATCTGGCTCAGATTCATGTTACGCACATGAAAACAATAAATAAGTAAATAATAAAAAGTAAAAAATAAATTATTCACCAAAACGTAAATAAATAAAACAAAAGAATGAAATAAAGCTATATTTAACTGGAAAAAAAAAAGAAAGAAAGAAAGCATTTAGAGTTCATAAACATTCAGTTTAACTGTACATTCATGTTTTTCAAAAGAATGATATTTCTACTAAAAGGCTATGTCATTCATCAGATCATAGAACTTAGTGCATAAGTCTTTTAGATTTTTAATTTATTGACAAACTGAAGGTACTCTTTTTTTTTTTTTTTAAACAAGCTAACATAGTTTTTAGAAAAGTCTAAAGTCTAGTATCAACAAAAACTTAGATTCCTTGGACTTAAAAAAAGTGATTACCCTTGTACAAGACTGGTGAAAGAAAATTAGATTTCAGTTCTGATCAAATAAAAAAATAAATAAAATAAAAATAAAAAATTCTTAGCAAAGCACAAAAATATGAAAATTTAGAGAAATGTGTAACAATACTATTTTATACTTCTTATCTACAAACTTATACAACTATTTTAGCTTCTCTACTCTTACATTAAGAACACAAAAATACCTATACATTTTATTTTTAATCATTTATCTGTAAATTATTTCAGAAATACAGATCCATTGCTCAATGTCACTTTATACACGGTTGGAGAAAAATATGATCTGAACACACAATTCCTAAAATTTTCTAACAACATTAACTCTACCTTGTCCTGTTCACCTTTCAAAATTTGTGGGGACTGCTTGCACAGTACAACAGAATTTTGTTTCATATACCAAATCCTATAAGAGTTTTAGTAGTATGTTAAATTAAAATATTTGCTATAACTCTTATAAATACCAAAGTACACCAAAATGGAACATGTTTAACATCAAATCTGCCTGAAGCATCTATAACTAAAGAAAGGGGGGAATATTTGTTTACATTTTTTATTTATAATTGTTTTTAAAACCTTAAAAAATGTTGCAGCTTTTTCAGAAAACCATAGTAAGAATAATTATAAGTACTTGATTGGTTTTTTGCAAAAATAACAGCTATTTCAGCCCAAGCTACCTCAAAAATTGGCGAGGTTCCATGTGGATATAAATAAGAAAATTTCGCACTCCATTCAATTTAACGAGTGAGATCACTACCTGTGGCATTTTCAAACCTTCAAAAAATACTTTATCTCAGTTTTGGCTACCTTTATAGTTTTTATATTAACATCTACACTATACACTGGTGTGCAAAAATTAAGGACGAGACGGTTTTTTCAATATAACTTTGTACAAAAGCTTTCCAAATCAACACATTTAATACCGTAAGATCCCCAATACGTAAGAACATGAGTAATGTAAGCAACACTTACTAAAAGAGAAATCAGAGAGATAAAAAGAAGCCTTATTGAAAAAGTAACATGGAGCGCAATGTGACTGAAGGCCGAAACATCCCTGTGATGGGTGTCCAGCAAGAAACATCCGTCTTTAATAGGGGATATGATCTCCCCTGACTGCTAGGCAGGTTTCACATCATTTGTGCATGCTGGATAGATATGTGGTTCTTAATGAGCTGTTGACACACTGCTGCTCGTTCCTCTTGAAGCACCAATCGCAGTTTCGGAATCGTTACTGGCGATAACTTACATGCTGCCACGCTCCCGTGGCATAAGTTCCGTACATGCTTGATGAGATTTAGATCCAGAGACCTTGCCGACCAATCCATGTGTTCAATATCTTCACTCTCCAACAGCTCTTCGACAGTAACTGTGCGATGAGGTGGAGCGTTGTCGTCCATGAAGAGGAACTGAGGACCCATAGCCCTTGTGAAAAGACGCATGTAAGGAAGAAGAACCTCGTTACAATAGCAGTCCCAGGTGACGAACCTCCTTGGGAGATATGAAGGTCGGTCCGGCTACCAAGCATTATGTCTGCTCAAACGAGAACTCCGCAACCTCCAAAACAGTCCCTTTTGATGATGTTGAAGGGGTTATTGCTTGTGTCCCGCTCTGTCCAGATGTGTATGAGTCTAGAATCGCAACTCAGACTAAACCTGCTCTCATCTGTAAAGAGTACTCGTCCCCATTTATTGTCTCTCCAATTCTGGTGTTCCTGGCACCACAGAGAACGCCTTCTCCAATGGGCAGGCGTTAGAGGTACACACTGTACAGGACGTCGTGCAAACAGACCACCACCGTGCAGTTTTCTGGCCATGGTAAAACGTGATATCGGTCGTCCAGTTGCCTGTGTCGTGTGTCTAGCGATTTCTCCCGCTGTCTGCCGCCTGTTTCTTCTGGCCTGTAAGGCAATATACCAGTCATCTGCGGGTGTGGTTCCTCATGGACGACCACTACTAAACCCCCCGATAACTGTTCCTGTAGTTTGAAATTGTCTCCAAAGTCGTGAAACGATGCTGTGAGCAATTCCGAACTCTGCAGCCACACTTGTCACACTGCTGCCTTCCTCCAACTTCCCAATGATTCGACCTCGGGTAAAAGCATCCAGATGTCGTCTAACAGATTGATTATCCGCCATTTCTCGCTGAGGCAGCAACTCGGTGTGATTTTAACTGCTATACGGCGTGCAATCTCTTTGCCAGAAATACTGATCTTACACCGACAACATGCTTTATACTACTCAGACACTCCCCCATTACGTCTACCTGCATATCTGTGCACGTGCTACCGTACATCACCTTACTTAATCTCCTGATTGGTCTTTCTGTCCGCTCTGCCTCTTCATTCAGCTGATATGCTAATTTTTCGACTTTGTCCTTAACTTTTGCACACCAGTGTATATTAGCATAACCAAGAAATGTGCCAAATACAGAGGTAGACAGTATGCATCATTACTAGAAAGTATACATTTGTTTCAAATTCAACTAAAAGATTTAAATAATTCTTTAGACTGTATCATAAATTTACTAGTAGTTAGTTATTTTATCATTTTGGGTAACAATTCAACCCATTGTCAACCGACTGTCACACATATGTGCCAGCATGTTTCCCGGCCAGCATGTTGGCATGCCAGAACATTTCTAGTGATTCTGATAGAGGCATCTGTAAGAGATTGAACTCTCTGAATTCCTGCCTTCCACTACCTGTAAAAGATTTTGTTACTTCTTCTTGTAAATAATCTTTAATTAATTTTGAAATTTATTAATGTGTTTTGTCAATTAAAACTTCAGAATAATTTAAATAGCTCATGCAAAAATTATTTTTTTAAATAAGCAGTTTTTTCAATATACTTTCATGTAAATTAAAGAAAAAGGACTATTAAATGCTAATTTTAACATATACCAGGGTTGCCACTCAAACAGGAGAACGAAATTCTTTTTCTTTTTTTTTAAGTGAGAGATTTGAAAAACGAGCAATACCCTAGCTGAGATTTCTTGAACCTGGTCCTCTCGAATACGTGCCGAGTATGCTACAGTTACACCACAAAGGCACACGGAAAGGAGGGAGAAAATACCTTATAAGGTATTTTTTGAGTTTTTCAAATATCACGGTTGCCACTCAAAGAGGAGAATGAAATTCCCTGATTTTTCCACGTGTGTTTTAAGAAAATTCCAGTCCATCCACATAATGCACTTTGGCTGTGCTAAGAGGTAAATTAATTATGGTACCACTTAAAAACACAAAAATTTTCCAATTACATGTGACTCATATATACATATATATATAATGCCCAAAGCATTATTAGTTTAACTGTAATAGTTTTTCTCCACTGAAGATTACAATTAGAATCAGCCCAATCTGGATTAAAAAATGCCTTTTTTTGCAGACATTTTGCACGTAAACGAAAGAAATAAATCTATTTAATGATATTTTTAAATATATTCAGGTATTTTATATTTATTAGCAGCATACATAAGAAAAACGTATGTGCATTAAATTTCGTGATGCTATGTCATCATACTGCTAGAATTAATTTCAGGATTATGCCACAGAAAATTTCCTGAAATTTGAAAGTATTAGTTACTAATAATACGTAAATTTAGAGGGATGAAACAAGCTTATTTAAGAGATTTTGTGGTAAAATCCTAGTATATGTTACGGCCATGGCATGATTTTGAAAATCGCCACCAACACCAAAATGACCCATTTACTGCTCATCATGATGTCGCCAAATCCGTGTGTACCACACATTGGAGGCTATTCTAACCTTCATGGTACCGTATACAAGGATTAAACTGATTTTGTTTTATACAAGAATAAGTATTTTCTTTAGTTCAACATGCACTGCACATGCACATACAAGTCTCTCGATTCTCTAGGTTACTGGAAACCAAAAAGTTGCTGGAAACTTGCTTTACCTTTCTAAAAGACAATCTGATTGGAGCTGCGAAAATTGGCTCTATGCCAGCTGCCCGAATGACGCTCACACGCAGAAAGAAAATTACTGCTTCCAACGTCGGCGCAAAACTCGCCTTTTTGGGAGAATCGCTGTAAGAAATTCCCTGATTTTCCCAGATTTTGACTAAAATATTTAAATTCCCTGACTTTTCTCTGATTGTTTTGGTCAATTTTCGAATTCTCTGACTTTTTCCGGTTTTACAGGTAGTGTGGTAACCCTGATATATGATAGCTTAAGCAATAAGCTGAAATGGTACCGAAAATTATGATACTACAACTTAAACTATTTTTTTAATGCTTTTTTTTCTTCTACAGTTAGATTTTCGGATGCAATCCCCCCCACAACCTGTGGAACCATTTGTTTTGACTTCTTCATCCCAAGGGAATGTCTTAAACAAAGGCATGCCATCTCAAAAGGATTAAGCAATGCAGATTTGTTAGATTACAATGTAAACTCAATCAATGCTCATAATTTTAAGGTTTTTATTATTTATAATTAAGAGAGTCAGATGGAATTCTAACATCAATATCTGCTGGAAGATGTGTTCAGTGTCAATTTAAGAATAGCTGAATTTGTTTACTAATTTTTTTTTTCCCTAAAGCTTAGCTAACAATCCTTATAAAAGTTATTTCAGTGAGCAAATGGTCTAATAAGCTGCATGTCAAGGCTACAATCCTGGTAAAATGAAATATCGTACTGGCCCAAGCAGAGCTGTGCCTACATATTTTTTCAACTGAGGCAAAGCGGTAAATGTGCGCTCCTGTATGCAATGCAAGATTATTTATTTAACTATTTGTGTGGAAAATGAAAATATGCTTTTGAAAAATGGCAAGTAATGTTAAGTAGTATAAATAAAACATTGGCTCAAAAATTTATGGCATAAACTTTTCAAGCATATTTATAACTTAATTTTTCTTACTTTTAAAGAAGCAAAATCTTCAATAATTTTTTCAAAAGCTATTTGATTACTTAACTCGTGTTTTCTTCAGAAAGAATGGCCATGTTTGAAAATTTTTCTTGAAAAAAATTATTCACAATAGTTACTTTGAAAACAACAATATAGTCATATGAGATAAGAATTTAACTGTGCTTACTAGGCAACGCTAGCTCTGTAGAAATTGTGAAGCTCGGATTGTTATGAAACAAAAAATATCACATACTTTAATATGAGATTTGGTTTTGTTATATAAAGTTTGCAATGTTGTTTTACTACAGTTATGTTATTAATTCATCACAATCCATTTCAATTCTTAATTTAAATTGCTTATCTTCTGTACATTGCAATATTAATGAAACCAGAGTATGGTTATTATGATGAAACCATTTCACATTTCTAAAATTATATGAACATGTTTCCGTCATTGGTTGAAATTCTCTTATGTGCAATGAATTTTATAGTTCTTTCTCTTTATTTTTTTTTTTTTTTTTTTTTTGTCCACTTTTAATGTAGTTCTACAAATAATCTTCTTCAGTACATTAACTAAAATTGCGACTTTCATTTTAAGCACTTGAAGAGATATTTTTGATCGCAGAAATTCTTCTTAACAACTACAAAGTAATAATTTCTACGTTTTGGGTCTTTCCATTAATATTCGCGTTTAGAAGTGGCCAAGGGTGACATAGGCATCTTGTTCAAACAGTTTATTTTAATGACTAGATTGACAGCATTTAGCCTTCTGTACCTTGGATATCAGACAGTTCTATCAGAACATCCTCCATGAAAGCATCGCTTCTAAAGCATATAATGTTGTGAGCATCATTATAATAGATTAATCAATGAAATCAGTCTTTCAGAATCTTTCATCAGTTAAACAATCCACCACCAACAAAAACTTTATTTGATCTTGAGCAGAAATTTATATGCCATCTAATTTAAATATGCCAATAGTTTGGCTGTCAGACACTTTTTTTCCTAACAATCTCATGATATCTTGACAATACAAGCATAATGTTAAAATTAAGAAGATTTAATGATACTTCATATTTTATCTTTACTTTTATTGCGCCTCATCAATTAACTCAAGAAACTTCCATGTGTTAAATTTCACGACTATGACTGGTGTTTATCGTTAATTTTTATTCACAGCAACGAGTATTTCTTAAATTGTTTTAGCATATATCGATCCCGTAAGAGTCAACAGAAGAAAACTAAATTTTTTAAAAGATATTTGTTACTTCAAAATCAATTAATTGCATTAGAATTAGCCAGAACAGTTTTTCTTAAATTTTCACAAAGTACTCAAAATTTTAAACCTCCTTTTTTAGTTCTCTAAAACTGAAAAATTTATTTTATTGTTATCTTACCTTATATCTTTACATCTATCTGACAAAGAATGAACCAATTTGACAAATTTGTTTAATCCTTCAGCATCTGCTTCAGAAATAACTTTCAATGAAACAATCCATACAGTTCTCGTGCAACATGAGTGTGAATACAAGCCAAAAACTTCAATTCATGCCTCATTTATTGGAAAATTTTATACAAAAAAAGGGGGGAAGAAAAAGTGTAATAACTAATAACATGGTACACTTTATTTTCAATTACCATTGTTTATTCTTTGGATGCTATTCCAGAAGGCGTTTATGAAATTGCAAAACTCAGCAATTATGCCGCCATCTATGTTCAGTTACTGGATTTTGCCAAGTTTATTATGACTAAGTAAAGAGTTTAAGTCAAACTAATGAGAGACAGTAAACAATAACTAATGTCGGCAATATAATATTTTCTATGAAAAATTAGCATATGCAATTTGTTACACAATGCATAATTAGTTCCTTAAAGCTACTTTCAATAACAAATTTTAATGTTAGAAAATATTACATACACTACTGTCTTTTGAACTCATATCTTTTGAGAATTAATGCTATTAGTCTTTCTTTTTTTTTTTTTTTTTAGCTGGGTTGTTTATAACACACAATTCTTTTAATATTCACTGATGTATTTCGAAATTAAAAGTTAAAAACCATAAGTTTAAAAAATAAATTTCTGAATTTTTGACCGAATACCTAATTTAGCACCCCTTTTATTTGTTCACCTGAGGCAAGTGCCTCACCTGCCTCACCCTCGTCCTGGCCCTGGACCCAAATATAAGATAACTTCACATATCCTTGCACGAAGTAAAAAAAAAAAGCATTGTAATGATAAAAATGGTTCAGCATAAAATGTTGAAACTTTATACTTGGGACTTTAGACTAGTTTCGATGTGATATCTGTAAACACTTATCTTGCATAACTAAAAATGATTAGCTGTAGAATAAAATTTTGTATGTAGGACTACTATAACATCTAGTTGTGCACTACCCCTCTTTATTACAATTGGCAATGCCAAAAGGGCACAAAAGGGCACTCTGAACTGGTAGATTGTATCTCACTTTCAAATGAAATAAGTTTAAATGAAGTGCAGCAAAAAATGTATACAATTTAATATACACACAAGGAAGTCATGTGATGTTCACATCAAATTTTTTAAGATGCTTTCAAATAAATAAATAAATGGTTTGCATATCAAACAAGCTCAAATATATTAGCTTTATTTCTTTTAAGTATTCTGCAAGGAAATTAAGAAATAATCTGAACAGCATACCTTAAACAAAAGCACATTATGCATGCTTTAATGGAAAAATTACACAATAAGTGAAAAATTATCTTTAAACCAGACAGGATCTATATATAAAAACCAGACAATGTTTTCAGAAAGACAAATTAAGGAGGGAAATGCTGTTTAGAATTAACTGTCTTTCTGAAAAATATTTTTGTCATATTCATTTTAAAGCAATATTTCTACATATAAATTTAATATTCTTAAATGTATGTTGCCTACATGTATACATCAGCAGTCAGTTCAACCACAATGCAACAAATTTACCACCTCTATCTAAAAAGCCATTTCTATAAAACTGGTCAAAAGAAAATTTCCACCAATTTCCTATTAATCTAATACTATTTTTCTTTTAATAAAAGAAGCCAATGATCAGCTTAAGTAGCATTACAACTATACTCTTGAATATCCAAATGGGTAAAATATCTCAATATGAAATATGTGAACGAATCATATGAAATATGTGTCAATATGAAATACGTGAACGTAGCATTCATTTTTCAAATATTGAATGTGAAACTTCTTAAAAAGTTGTCAAAATTAAGGAAAAAAAAAAAGAGAGAGAGAGTTTTAGGTTTACTTTAGTTTATTTGATTATAGAAAACCAAATAAGTGTTACCTGCCTAGTGAATGGATGCCTTTGTAAAGAACTTCCCTAAGCAAAACTAGCTTGTATCGATGTTACACATATGGAAAACCATGAAAGCATCCATGCAGTCAGCCTGTTCAGCAGAATTAGAGCCGAACTACCAGTGTTCAGCAACACTACTGCTCGATCATTGGCCTGGTCCATGATTACTTAGGAAAATTTGACTTTTGCTTGCTATGTGCGAATTTTAAAACTAAAATATGAGCCAGTTTTCCTTATTGTATCCTCCACGAAACATACCACTCCTTAATAATCCTAGTATATTTATCATTTTCAGTTAAACAAATAAGCTTTTTAGGAGTTACGATGTAAAAATACAATAGAAAAAGTAGAACATAAACATACAGCCCTCTATGTACATACAGAGTCAAATAGAAACCGTAAAAGTTAAATAAGCATTCCATTGTTCTGTAATTTGCCAGTACAGTTACCAATGCTTTAAATAATGCCCAACAGGTAGCAGCATACTGCAGACATGCAAAATGAAGCCAAAATACCAGCTTAAAATGGCTGTCCAGGTTGCGACATGCACCAATGAAGAAAAAAAATCTGTCATTCGTTTTCTGAGCTGTGAAGGTAAGAAATCTATTGAAATCCATCACCGAATGAGAGCTCAGTATGGTGAGGCATGTTTATCACTGCAGCAATAGTACAAGTGGATGTGGAAGTCCAGACATGATGTGACTTTTGTGGCAGATCCTCCCTGCCCAGGACAAGCACATCATATTGTGACACCAGAATCTACTGCAGCAGCTGAAGCCATCGGGATGGACAATCGCTGTGTGACAGTGAATGAAAGAACCGCAAATCTGAACATTAGTCAGCACATCACATTATTCATGAGATGCTAAGTTTCCCAAAGTGTCTGTAAGGTGGGTGTCATGCCATCTCACTCCAGAACTAAAATAGCAATGTACTGATGCCTGCATACTTGCCAACCTATGACACTCAAAAACCGGGAGAATCTTTTCTGAAATCGGGATATTTATTTTCGATGACAAAAAGACTTTCAAACGATAAAAATATATTTTTTAATAATGAATTAACTTCAAATCGTTACTAATTAATATCTGAAAGTTCAGTTACTAATTCTTAAATGCAAACAGCACATTCTGCATTAATAACTTTTTCGGTCCTTCATTTCCATAGAAAAAATTACCTTTTAAATGTTTTCAATAGAACTCATGTTGCCCTTGTTTATGTGTACAAACATGTTTGAGAACATCGGCCCTTCCACTGCTTATAAAGGAGTGCACCATATTCCGTTTAAGCAGTGCAAAATCAAAAAATCGCAATGACCAATGGTACATATCACAAATGCATTACATTTCCTTGAGGAAATATTAGAAAGAAAGTCATCGGTGTACAATTTTTGAAAAGTACCTGAATATTTTACCTGAAGTAAAATAGGGAGTGAAAGTACTGATTATTTTTTGGAGACATAACTAATACGAAATATTGTAATTTCTTAAACTATTTCTCGAAAGCACGCACGTTCACACACAAGTTAGTGACCACACGAATAAAATAATAACCTCGACATTACTTTGTGCTCATTGGCTAATATGTGCCAGATGACATGCAGTGGCATTCAGTGGAACATGACGTTCTGGGACACATGCTCTCACTCACAAAGCAGAAGCGTGCCATAATTTCGCACTGATGAAACTACTTTGATTTTCTATGCAGTCTAGAGGAAAACCAGGCACTTTCAGACACCCCAGATCACTTTTTTGGGGATGCAAATGATGAAGTATTAAGCCAACCTACATAAAAACCGTGAGAAATTTTACGAGTAAGAGAAAGTTGGGAGAGATATAATGTAAATCTGGTTGGTGGGAGAACGGTCAGAAATCGGGAGAGTTGGCAACTCTGTGCCTGCAAAGAACATTTATGATACTTTGAAGCAGAAGGTGTTTTCATCCTTTTGAAAACTGTTATAGGGGGAGAAACCTGGGTCCACTAAAGCCAAACTGAAATGAAGAGAAAGAGTAAGGAACGGCACCATTCCTCATCACCCAAACCCAAGAAGTTCTGGGTGCAGACATCAACACAAAAGGTTATGCTCTCTTTTGGGATGAACAAGGAGTAATTTTGGAATACTACATGCCTAGAGGAAACAACATCACCAGCGCACCATATTCTGATATGTGGAAAAATCATCTTCGGCCTGCAATCAAATCAAAACAACGTGGAAATCTGACTACTGGTTTTGCAACCCAATGATGTTCAACCACACGTCCCTTGTACAACAGTAGCAACCATCACTGACCTTTTAAGCAGTTAGGGTTTTTTTTTTTTTTTTTTTGCTGGTGACATGAAAAAATGAGCAATGCCCTCACTGGGACTCAAACCTTTACGTCTCGAATATACGCTGGGTGTACGACCATTACTTCATGAAGGCATCCTGAAATACTTTATGTACTCCTCCTTTTAAAGAGCAACTAGGGATTAGGGGAACCAGCCATCAAATTCTGGTGATGACGAACTATTGTCCATTGCCTTTAGTTCGGGCACCACTGTAGAATTATTAGGTTATTTGGAAGGAAGAGACATGAAAGATGAGCAATGACTTTGCCAGGACTCAAATCTGGACCTCTTGAATATGCAGTGTGATATCATTACACCACAAAGGCATGCTGGAAGGAAGGAGAAAATACCTTATATCTGTCACTTTTATACTCTACCACAACCAGCAATACTCACCAGACCAAGTGATTATAACATGTGGTTGGACCACTCAAAGAGGCGATGAGAGGAAAAAAATTTTGTTCTGCTGACGAAGTTCATCATGTAGTGCATGAATGGCCATGCACAGAATACCACATGAATTTTTTTCCAGAGGAATCCGTGCACTTCCTACGCATTGGAGGAAGTGTGTTGAACATCAGGGAGTATGTTGAAAAATTATAGATTTATATTCTACTTTTGTTCAGTAAATCACATGTAAAAAAGCATTTAGGGTTTTCATTTGACTCACCCTCGTACATATATCGTACACAGGAATTACACCATACATACACAGAGAAAGTATGACATAAAAATATGCAACAAATACATTGAAGTGTTGCAGTTTTTTTTCAAAATAGAATAAATTGCAAGCAATGTTTTGTTCCTAGAAGTATTTTCCAAAATAGGATAAATCAGAATGCAGAACACCGCCTAAAACAAATTAGTCTGAATAATTTTATGAAAAAAATTATTTATGAATGAGAAATTATAAGGGAAAATTTTATATATTTTATGTAACAAAATTAAATTTATAAGTTACAATGCAATTACTTGTATACTTCATGCATTAATGAAATACTAATAGAAACCAAAAGAAAAAAAATCTTTGCGGTGAAATTGTTAACAATAAGTATTATTACTCCAAGAATTCTGCATAGGCGTGTATTTTTTTCATGAATAATGAAAAATAACTATTCAGTTTTCTGAGCAGATGCTTCATATTATAGAGCTTTAAAATTTAAACAATGAAAACAAACTCTTATTTCTGACTAAATGTTTAAAATATATTCTCCTTTTCAAAGAAAGAATATGAAAATAGAATAACCATATTAACAACAACAGCAGCTATATCTCCAGGGGGTTTTGAGCTAAAAGTGTGTCACCTTTGCCCATTTTCTACTTCATAGGGGGATCATTACCCTTATTCAAGGATAAAAATGCATCCACTATCTATAACTCTAATCTTTCACAGTTCTTTCATTTTGTTAAGAACGACAAGAAATGGAACTGTGTTTAAATGCTAAATTTATTGAGTCTTTCAATTAGGAATAACAGTACATATAAACAAAATATTATTATTTAAATTCTAAGCTGTGTTATTTAAAAAAAATTAATCTATATTAACCCTTCAACAGTTTGGTTACTCAACTTACTTGCTGTGGAAAACTGTTATTTCAAATTTACCCTGAAATACAAGCTGTCTGGTACATTTGTTACAATGAAAAGGTATGCCAAGAGTGGCAAGCTAGGATTTTTCTCTCCTCTTCCACCCTCAAATGCTTAAGCAGACAAGTCTCAACGCAATTCTGACAACAATGGGTTAATGACTCTCATTAGTGCAAGGAGAAATCTTTTTGATGTTTTGAGATAAAGGTCTTAAACTAGCTCTAAAGAAACTAGAACTTTATTACCAGTTAGAAAGTGAATGCATACAGAAAGAAAATTAAAAATTTCCTTTTTATAGCTGTTTAAGGAATTAAAGAAAAAATTTTTTTTCCAAAATAAGCTATTATTTTTAAATATGGTGCCCATTAATAGAAAATGGGCAAAGGTGACACACTTTTAGCTCAAAACCCCCTGGAGATATAGCTGCTGTTGTTGTTAATATGGTTATTCTATTTTCATATTCTTTCTTTGAAAAGGAGAATATATTTTAAACATTTAGTCAGAAATAAGAGTTTATGTTTTCATTGTTTAAATTTTAAAGCTCTATAATTTCTATTTTAAAGCTTTCTTAATGAAATGAAAGGAGAAAAATAATTTATCATATAGCTTAATGAGAATAAAAGATTAAATAATTTTATTTACAAAATTCATCTATAAATTTACGATATGAGTAATAAAAACATGGGTAACTTGATAAATTTTAAACTTTGGCAGCGTGGTTCAATTATTTCATTTTGTTAAGAGCCTACGCTTTTATAATATAAAACTCTATATGAATTTTGTAAAGAGGCTTATTAATTTCTAATTCTGTTTAAGCTTTACGATAAATTATTTTTCTCCTTTGGGTTCATTAACGATTTTATAAATTCAGAATAAAATTCCTAAAAACGTTTGTTTTTTCATTTTAATTTTTTTAGTCTTAGTGATTCAAATTATTCAATTGACTCAAACTATTCAATTTGAATCAATCAAATTCTTCGATTGAAAAATAAATTTTTCAACAAAGAATAATCAGTATTTCACATCCAATACCTTGGTAACATCAGTATTTTACATTCAACACAAAAATTAACTGATAATATTTATAAATTTTAAAAAATCTTTACTGTAAATTACACGAATAAGTAAATTACATACACGCATTCTACCCTAGAGAGGTTTTATTAAAGTTCAATAAAATATACCGGAAAGCTTCATTTACTGTTTCTTTTTAAAAGCTTTTAATGTACAAGGTGTGACACACACACACACACACAAAAAAAAAAAAAAAAGACTGGTCCAATAAATCATTTTACTTACATAATCAGTTCTCTGTGACATTATCACTTTCAAAGTAGTCCCCTTCAGCATTCACACACTTCTAAATTCCGTGCTGGTAACAGTTCTGGAACGAGGTTTTTGGAAAGCCCTTCAGGAGATTCTCTGTTTTTCCCTGAACCTCTTCAACTGAGGCAAAATGGGTTCCCTTTCAGCAAGGTTTAACTTTAGGAAATAAAAAAAAAAAAGTTGCATCGAGCCAAATCAGGTGAATAAGGAGGATGCCCCATCACTATAATGTTTTTGCTGGTCAGAAACTGCTTGACAGATAGGGTCGTGTGAGCAGGTACATTGTCCTGTGAAACAGCCATCCATCACTCCACAGCTTTTTTTCCTAAATTTTTCATGAAGACTTTTCAGTACTTTAATGTAGTAGTGTTGATTAACAGTCTGACCACTGAGAACCCACTCAATCATTACAATTTCAAACAGTTGCTGCCAACTCCACTCTTTTTTCAAGTTACACAGTGTTGTAAATTAATCAGGCATTCAAGAGGAAGAAAATGTTTTTTTCCAACTCACTTTTGGTAACCATAGAAATGACAAGGCATGTATGTGCGAACCACGTCAATCACCCCCAGTTATTATATCCCATGATTCTCTTTTCAGTGTTCTTTTCTTTTATTAAGCTTTTGTATGCACTTGTGTGCAACATTAATGTATCTGTCGCTTTATATTATTTACAGCTGAATAAATTTGATTTATGCTTAAGTATGCATCCTATTATTAATGGATATATCCCTCCCACCAATAAAGCTTCGGAGACGTAACCGTGCTTCTGGGTGCACAAAAGGTAAGTTAAATTTTGCTATCTTTATTCTTCATAGATTATTGAGACTGAATGTTGTAAATCACAAAACTAAAATTCAAACTCTGCATATAATATATAAACTTTCTGAAACTGCTAAATTAGAATTAATAATGGCACAGTCAAGTCTTAAAGATTGTATGCAAATAATGAAACTGAATTCCAAAAATTATGCTACTGGATTATTCAATATTCATTATTCAAATGCATGTAATGCATTGCGGGTTGGATGACCTTCCTTATTATCCCCCACCTTCTAAACCTGATGATCAATTTTTGAAGTCAGATAAACAAGCAAGAGCTATAATAAATCTATGCATTGACAACTCTCAGATTATTCATGTTAGAGATGAAATGACTAACGCCAGTACATGGCAGAAATTAAAGTCAATTCATGAGCAATCCAATTTGAGCAGCAAATTATATCTTCTGAGAAAATTATATTCTATAAAATTGGCTGAAATGGTGATATGATCGCACACATCACTCATATGATGGACTTAGTCGAAAGACTGAAAGCTATCAGTGAGAACATTCCGGATCAGCATGTAGCCGCACTTTTGTTAGTTTCAATTCCCCAATCATACAATAATCTTATAACTGCCATTGAAGATAGAGAGAAAACTCTTATAACTACAGATCTTGTTAAAACAAAACCCACTGACGAATACAACAGAAGACTAGAACAACAAGCAGATCGAAGTTTTAATTCTTCAATGGCATTTAAATCTGCAATAAATGCAAGAAATTATGATAATAATAATAGACAAAAGAAATTTTGTACCTTTTGTAAATGCAATGGTCATACTCGTGAGTGTTGTTTTAAATTGCAGAACAAAAATAACAATTCTTGTCCTGAGAACTAAAAATCAAAAACTCGCGTGACCAAACATGTTGGAAAATTGAACCAACATTGTATGAGTGCAGACACTTTCAATGAAAGAAGCTGTGAATCTGACAGTGATAGGCCTCAGTCGGCACCAGTCCAAAGTACTGTTTATGAAAAGATTTTAATAATTACTCCACGGTACTACTCAGAACAAAATACATATAAAAAATTTGTACCTTGATTCCACCGTGAGCAGTCATCTAGTAGGAGATAAAAGTTTGTTTACAGAACTGATAAATGAGGATTCTCAAGGGAAAATCTTTTTAGCAGATGGAAAATTTTTATATTCACAGAACAGAGGATTTGTTAACCCTGATTTAGAAAATGAATGTAGATTGCAGAAAATTCAATTGACTACTGTTTATTACGTTCCTGATTTAAAAAGCAACTTGATTTCCATTAAGCAAATTGCTGGTGAGGGAAGTTAGGTTACTTTTGAAAAAGAAAAGTGTTATAGTCAAAAAGGATAGCCAAATAATTATGCGTGCATATTCTGACGATAATATTTATATAAAAGTGTTTTAATCAAAAAAACAGAAAATGCTAATTTTGCAGTTAAATGTAAAAATAAAAACTGTATACAAATATGATATTCAAGGTTAGGTCATTGAAGTTATGATGCAATCAGACAATTAGTAAGAGAAAATCTTGCAGAAGGAGTAAAATTAGATAACTGCACTCATAATGATAGCTGTTCAGAATGCCATAAAGAATAAAATGCAGCAAATTCCTTATCCAAAAGCTGCAAGTGTTCACGCACGAAAACCACTGGAACTTATACATAGTGACATTTGCAGGCCTATGCCTACTCCAAGTATTGGTGGAAAACTTTATTTCGTAACCTTTATTGATGACTTTACTAGATACACTGTCATCTATTTGATTGTTAAAAAGAATGAAGCTCTAAATAAATTAAAGGACTCTGTCAGCGTAGAACCATGCAGACTCTTCGAACTGATAGTGTTGGTGAATATATCAGCAAGGAAATGGAGGAATTTCTATTGAATAACGGCATCAAACATCAACTAACTGTTCTCATTTCACCTCCTCAGAACAGTATGAGCGAAAGGAAAAATAGAAGCCTTATTGAGATGACCAGGTGCCTGCTGTGATAAGGCTGACTTTCAAACAAATTCTGGGGTGAAGCTGTCAATACAGCAAATTACATCCAGAACTGCCTTCCAACTAGACCTTGTGATATGACTCCCTATGAATTATGGAGCAAAAGAAAACCTAATCTAGCTCATATGAAACAATTTGGTAGCAGAGCCTATGCATATGCACAGAAGGAAAACTATAAAAAATTAGACCAGAAAGCGATTGAACGAATTTTTGTTGGTAACGATCAAAGTGTGAAAACCATATAATTATCAGAAGAAGCATAAAATTTGCCACGTAATCAGAAGAAGCATAAAATTCATAAAATCTACATGGGTGAAAACCATATAATTATCAGTAGAAGTGTAAAATTTGTCGAAGTATTATCAGCGAACAAAAATATTGAAATTCCTCTCTATCCAAAGGTTGAAGATGTTGAAAACGACGAAGAAACTGAAGAAAAATACAAAATTTTATCCAAAGAAAAGCCAAGATGATCAGAAAGGAGAACGAAAGGGAAACCCCCAAAACATCTAGGATACTTAAAAAACACAATCAAAACCATACCTGAGAATTTTAAACACTTAGATAAATTGTATTTGGAAGAAAAGAAAAAGTGTTTACTCGCAGTTGATGAAGAAATCAATTCCTTATCCCGAAATAAAACTTGGGAACTGCTTGAGCTTCCTGTAGGAGAGAAATCTGTTAGCTGTCAATGGATTTTCAATCTAAAAGAAAACAAAGATGGAACAGTCATTCATTACAAGGCGCGACTAGTCGCAAAAGGTTATGGTCAAAAATTTGGAATTGACTACAATCATACCTTTGCATCAGTAGTTCGACATACAACTATCAGAACTTTTCTTGCTGTCACAGCATATGGTAAAATGCACGTGAGACATGTAAACGTCACTACAGCATTTCTACATGGAAATTTAGAAGAAGAAATACACATGGAACAGCCAAAAAGTACAGTTCAACCAGGACAAGAAGAAAAGGTTTTCAAACTGAAAAAAGCTCTTCATGGATTAAAGCAAGCTGCTAGAGCATGGAATAAAAAAGTTGAAGGAGTATTAAAGAACAGTAACTTTTTGCAGAGTATTGCAGACCCATGCTTGATTCTAAAGAAAGATGAAAATGACATGATAATGATTACTGTCTACATCGACGATATCTTTATAGCATGCAAAAGCAAAGAAAAAAATTAAAAGGCTAATCAAATCTCTCAACGAATTCTTCGAAGCAAAAGACTTAGGAGAAATCAGAAACTACTTAGGAATCAACATCAAAAGGGATGAAAAGTTCCTATTGAGCCAAAAATAGAAAAATTGAAGAAGATGTTTTGGTCAGATATCCACAAACCATCTTACATACCAATGGATACTTCTTATCCGAAGGAAGAGAATGCCTCTCCCAGTGGACAATACCAAGTACAGGCAAGCCATTGGAGCCTTATTATAAATAGCCACTGTAACTAGACTGGCCATTACCCTAGCAGTGAATCTATTAAGTAGGAAAAATGAGTCTCCAAATGAGAAGGACTGGAAAGCAGTTCTAAGAGTGATTCAATACCTGAACTCTACAAAGGGCATTTACCTGAAAATTGACTGTGATAGCCTTTCCTGTTATATGGATGCTATCTGTGCATTTGATTTAACAACTAGACGATCGACCGGTGGAAATTTATTTTTCCTAGGAAACAGCACAATATTTTGGTCCATAAAGAGACAAAATTGTGTTTCCTTATCATCTATTGAATCTGAGCTTATTTCTGCAGCTACTGCTGCTCAAGAGCTCAAATGGATATTACATCTCCTTAAAGATTTTGGACTACGCCAAAAACTACCCACTATGATATTTGAGGACAATAAGTCCACAATAGCTCTTATAAAACAGGAAAAAGTGAATAAAAGGCTAAAGCAATTTAATGCTAAATATTTCTTTTTAAGAAACACGGAAGAAAAGAAAATAATCGAGATAACATATTGCAATACAAATTCCATGATTGCAGATATTTTCACTAAGCCACTGCCCTAACCAAAATTTCTGAAATTAAGAAATGAGCTAAATCTGATTTCCATCATTTCCAAAATGCACGGTTAAAGGGGGGATTGTAAATTAATCACGTATTTGAGAAGAAGAAAATGTTTTTTCCAACTCACTTCTGGTAACCATAGAAATGCCAAGGCGCGTCCATGCCAACCACATCAATCACGTCCAATTATTATATACCATGATCCTCTTGTTCTTTTCTTTTATTAAGCTTTCGTATGTGCTTGTATGCAACAGTAATGTATCTGTCGCTTTATTATTTTAGTAACAGCTGAATAAATGTGATTTATGCTTAAGTATGCATCCTATTATTAATGGATATATCCCTCACACCAATAAATTTTCGGAGACTTAACCATGCTGCTGGGTGCATAAAAGTTAAGCCAAATTTTGCTATCTTTATTCTTCACTTAGTCTCTCTATCTCTCTCTTTTTTTTTTTATGCGAGTGTGTCACACCTCGTATAGTTTCAATAATTTTACCAACATGACACATTTGTACAATATCAGATACAGTATCTTATTTAAAAAATAAGAATAATACTTACATGTGTAGGAGAGGCTGCATCAGGCTGAACACTCTGCAATCATAAAGAAAAATTCAATATGATATTGTTATTTGTTAAAAAAAAATCTCAAAATTTATTTGTTAAAAATAGTTAAGTAGCAGATACCGGATGATTACAAAATTTTATAACCTGTTTGGGAAAAGAAAAGCAATCACACATATCTGAAAGGAAATATATTTTTTGATCCAACTGAAAGAGAAACTAACAACAAAATTTTACCGTTAGGCAAAAAAAAAAAAAAAAAAAAAAAAAAAAAAACCCAAGATTTTCTAATATGTGATATAGTCAATGTCATTTTTTATGTTTTCCAGACTTGCAGTTTTTTTTTTTTTTTTTCTTTGTCAAAATTATATGTTTTTTTGCAAAGAAATTTGTTGGTGAGTTTTTGACAGCCTTTGCTGAATCAAATTTCTTGCCATTCAAGCTGAAAGTGAAAAAAATGAAAATCTAAAGACAGAAGGTGTGAAAAATATGGTAATTGCTGGAAGATTTTCTACTTCAACACCTTCAATTTTCAGAGGATCACTTGGGCAATATCAGGCCTAGCCACTGTCCTGGTGGATGAGGATGCGATTTAAAATAGTAAAAACCAGATATTTTTGGAAAATTCTACATTGAGTTTGACGATCTTGTTTGACTCATTTGTTTCCCAATAGGAGAATTTCAAAGAAAATTGATTCCCCAGCAATCCTACTAAACAGATAGCAATAACATCAGTATATAAAACAAAATTGCCATAGGCTTTGCAATTTCACCTACTTGTTTCAGCTCTTTTTACGTTCACTATATATTCTTAAGGAGCATCCACTTTTCAAAAGTTGTTATGACTCCATCCAGAAAAGCTATTCTTCAGCTGTCATAATATGGAAAAATGACTACCACAGACACACAGACATTTTTATTTTCTCCCATTAAACTATGTATGAGTTACTGTGATTTCAACTCTCACTCTTTTTTCAAAACTCAAGAAACATAATATGGCATAACTGTAAATTTTGATTTCTATTTTGATGAACCCCTGTCATGCAAAAATCAACTATTCTCAAATATAGCTGCCTCTAACATGCCTACTTATTCCATAAATGACCATGAAATATGCCCCACTACTGCCATGTAGTTAGTTATGTTGTCACCACCTATAAGAATCAAGCCCAAAATTTTGCAGTCACCCAAGACATATATGTTTAAAGTTCCACTATAAAATAAAAGTAAATGTAGAATTGTTATATCTCATCAATTGCATATACAGAAATATAAAATTTTGCACAATGTCCATATGAATTAACAGATTATCAAGATAAAAAAGTAATAGCAAAACATTAATTATACATTTACAATGATTAAAATTTCACTCAATGAAACTTGTTACATGTTTCATTTTATATTTTATAATTATTATTTATAAGATATTTTCAATAATATATTTGGAAACAGATAAGAAAACCCAATCTAAACCCTGAAATTATAACCTGAAACAAACAAATGCACTCCCTCCCCCACAAAAAAAAAAGATAGAGAGAACACATTAGCATATAAATGTGCCATATATCTGTAAAATGAATAAACAGAGATTTGATTTGAAAACAACAAAGACTGCCAAGTCATCTAAATTCAGAAAAACTATTTTCTTGGGACTGGGGGGGGGGG
>KK114401.1:306979-324922 GCA_000611955.2 Stegodyphus mimosarum
TAAGAAATCCCAGTCTATTGAATAATGAAACAAAGTTTTAAAATAATATAATTTAGAATATATAGCATATAATGAGATGTCTATAGTTATAAATTAAAAGTAAAAAATATCAATACTAAATTAAAATTTTATTGATTGGCTTCAAAAACAGAAACAAAATCTAAATATTAATCATCTGTGTTTAATTAGCATGTAATTATGTTTTATTTAAGTTTTCTTACTAAGAATTTATAAGTACAGTAAAAAATTTACCAACCTTGAGCAATGTATACTGACAACTTGCAATTATGAAACAAAATATAAAACTCCACATATCTTCAAATAAATTTCGTGACAAACTTAGAGCACCAAAGGCAGCAACCAGCACTGCCAGGACAACAGATATAACATTTTCTGTAACTGTAAGGTTCCTGAAATTCAAAAATATAAAAATTTTTAAAAAACACAGCTTTTATTTACATATCACATTAGGTGCAAATAGTTTCAATCATTAATGATTAACATTTTTAATCAAGGAATAACACACCAATATTCTAGTCTAAAATTGTATTGAACAGGCTACTAGGATAAACCACGCACAATAAATCAACTTAACTTACACTATAATTCCAAAGATAAATTATGTAAAACATTATGAATACTAAATTTTAAATTTAGATTAATTTTATAGAATATTTCTATAGTTCTCCAGAAAATGTAATGTTGTCAATACAAACAGAGTAGGTAAAAATATAATAATTTATACTTGAACCATCTAAAGCATATTTTAAGCAGCAGAAAAATAAAAATTCTGCAGGAACAATGATAACAGTCTTGAATGCTATTTCATACTAACATTTTGAGGCTGGGCATCAGCAGCTCTAAAAGCGTTGAAAGGATGGGGTATCTTGAACCGAAGCTTTCCCCCTTTAAGAAATCGCCTGCTAATTACAACAAAGATCCTTGTGTATAGTTTAATGGATTCTCGAGGAATGCATTTATGTCACAAAAGGAAGGGAAATGTAGGGATTAGTGACTAAACTTCAAGATGCTTTTTTATATCGTTTCTTCCTATAAAATTCAAAATGTTTATCTTGTTGTCAGGTTTTGGTTCAAGCGATTCAAATTTTGAATCAAGAAATATTTTGTCCACGTTATCAGTTTGTTCATCACTATAATTTACCAAATCAGTCAATAAACATAAATTTCCCCCCACGTCCTCATGTTCACTATCAGATCCATTTTCCATATCTAGCTCGCAATCGGATTCACTATCTTCATAGTTTTCATCATCAAGCTCTAGAAGAAGTTTTCGTATTTCTTCCTCAGTCAGTTTTCTTTTCCTTTTCGGCATATTGCTACAACAAATCAAAATAATTCCTAGAAAACCTACAAAAACATGCAATATTCTAAAGCAACGCAAAGCTCTCTTTACAGTTTACAAATCCAGTTATCCCGAATTCTGTAGCTACAAGAACGAAAAGGGAAAAATTGTGGAAACCGGATAGTTAACACAAAGACCTTTGAAAGAGATATGTGGTTAAAACCCCAGGGACGTCAAATTTGACATTTCAGCCTGGAAAATGGGAGAAAAAGACATGGTCACTAAAGATGACAACCCTGTCCTTTCAAACAGATCATTCTATGGCCATTATAATGGCCATCCAATCCTCAAAGGATTACCTACACAATGAATACTTACTTTAAGCTGTTTAAGGGATGAAATGTTGAAGGGAAACATTTTATCCAACTATCCCAGCCAAGCTAAGAAGTAATTTACTCTCAGTAAGATGAGAATCACATGAAAGCTTTTAATTGGTTAACTAAAATAATTCACATGACTTGAAGAATGAGTCATCTTGCCAGACTTGAGTAATCTGATAAAAGAAAGACAACCCAGTTCTTTCAGCATCACAGAAATTACTAACTCTGGGAGCTTTACACGAAGAATAATTACAGAAATAGAAAAGTGGTGCAATGTATAAAAAATACCAGGACAGACACAGATCTGTAGCCAAAAGCATCCCACAAACAGGCACAACTGTACATGCCAGTCAATGCATTCATAATAAATTCACAGCTCTGTACAAAACCCCTCTGAATTCTTTTGCAATACATTATATGAGACTTTTGCGACCAGAAATGATAAAAAAACTGGAAGAATTATTTGGAGGAAAACACACATCATACATGTCTGATGCATAATATTAATGAAAGAGGATATGGCATAAGAATAAAATGAGAGCACATTCCAAGTGATGTAAGTAAATAGCGCAACGTGAAAACGTGGTGATAAAAAATATCGTGGGAGAAAATAAAGCGAAGAGGGGGAAAAAAATCACAGTTCTAATATATCATGGTACAAAATGTCATGGTCGAAAATAAAGTGGTTAAAAAACTTCACAAATATCGTCATTGAAAATATCATGGTAAAAAATAAAGTATCTGCAAATCATCGCATGATGATAACATTGCACACATGCGTTTTTCAGATTTCAAAAGCTGTAAATGCATATTCGCATAATGATTTGCAAGTGCAAGTAGGAAAGAGGGATATTTTTATTCCTACATTTCATATTTTTGAATGAACTAATAAAATTTTGTTGAAAAAGTAAGAAGGAAACTTAAGTATTTAAAAAATGAAAATGAGTAGAAAATTAATGCAACTTATAGCACCTAAACAAATTTTAAATTTACATAGTGAATTAACAAACTAAATTAATAAATTAATTTTTTTATAAAGTTTTACTGATAATTTTTCATGAAAAATAGTTTAAAAAGTTTAGAAAAAGGACAATATATAACTGCATGAGGTTACCTTTATAAAAATTACTTAGTTAATTATCAAATTATTTTCTTCTGCATTTGTTAATCTAATATTGTTTTAGTGAAAATTAGATGTGTTAGATTTGTTCATGTTTACTCTTAAAGTACTGTTAACATTTTCATGTATAGTGCATAATCAATTATTTGGATGTAGATTTCTTAGTTATGATGGAAGTCCGTTACACAATATGTCAGTATGGGATTTGGACTTTAATGGTTTATGCCAAAGCACACTAGAGCTATCGGCTTAACAGGAGGGATCATACAGTATTCTCAGGAACTGGCACACATTCATGTTATAGATAAGGAAAATCAAGAAAATCTCGTGTAACAAGCTCATTTGCCTGATCGAAATACCAGTGTTTACCGCGCGGGCACTGAGCAGGGAAATATTAACATAAACTAGTTTGTTTTTATATCAGTCATTGGAAGACTCAAATTTAAAATTATACTCAGAAAATTTAAACTCAGTCTCTTTTTTTTTTATTAGAAATACTAGTATCCCCCTAAAAAGACTAGTGTTTTTGAGAACAGAAATAAACATAGGTTTTAATTATTATGGAAGATGAGCACGACCACAAAAAATTAAAAAGATATAGTGGAATTTTGTGCAGTCGATTTGAAGAGAATTCTTTACATTTACACATTTCTTATAAGCACTTTATTATTTAATTTTGTGGATAAATTTTATTCGAGAATTGTTTAGTTATTGACTGAATTTTTATAACATTCAGTGAAGCTGCTTCTTAAGACTAACACTTTGTAAGTGACCAGTGTAGGTATGAAACTCTGATATCAGATCTCATCCATCTAAGATGACCACCTTCATAAAAGGGTAAATCATTTCCAATTGTGAATGGCCCTTCCATTTAGATATATTTATTTTCTTTAGTAAACATTTAGATTTTTTATTCCTTTATATGAAAAAAGTTGAATTATTTCTTGTTATTTCTTAACACATAGCGAATCATTCCATAACAATGTTCCGTGGAAGTGACCAGTAGTCGGTTTATGATGAAAGATTATTCTAAATGTTGTTAGGTAGGTATTTTATTATGGCTGCTGCTAAACTATTGTGGGATTATGACTTACGAAACACGACTCAGATAAGAATGTTTTTAAAGAAAACTGGCTTATATTAGTAATTAGAACAAAAAGTACTGGCCAATGCCTTTTGGTTGGTTTGGTTTATTTAGTTATGACAAGCACTCAAATGTTATCTGTCTAACGGGAAGGATGCCTTCGTGGAGGGTTTCTGAAGGGAAAAACCTGGCTCATATACATGCTACACATGGGAAAACTATGAAGACACACATGCAGCCAGTCTGACTGTGGACCAAGCTTTTTGAAATGACAATATTTCTCCTTTGGGTCACATTTGATTATCTAGCTGACAAGAGGTATCAAAGTGAAAGCAACAGGCTTCAGTTTTCAGCAAATGAGCAGTACTGGCAATAATTTTACAAAAAAAAGGGGGGATTTGAAATGCTTCAGATTTTATATTATGCCCAAACAGGCATTTTTTTCATTTATAGACACATACATGTTTTGAGAGCACTTGAGCTAACCCCACATTGTGCTAAAATCATTTAAAAATAGCATATCATTAGAATTTCTGATAAGTCAGTCTCACACACTAGAAATAAAAATGTGCTATTCCCTACAGTACTGCCACTGCTCTCTTTGAAGCTGTTTAATTTTTTAATCAAAAATTCATTACAGTTTAACAAAACATGAAATAGAAAGTAAAATAAATTCCAAATTCAGGTGGAAGACTACATTATTCAAAATTTGATGGCTCTTGGTATCATTGTTTTTTCACAACAGGAGAAACATGAATACATTCACGTAGATTTTTCTTTTATTAATTTTCTTAAAGTTTCTTTTTAATAAAGTGCAATAATATTTGGTTTCAACAATTTGAAAAGTGATTTGGACATTTAAAGTGATTCAATGTAAAATATCGTTTTGGGACTAATAGCCCATTTGGGCTTATAATATTATATAATTAGATTTAATCAATCATTTACATATTACATAAAAGTAGCATTCCTTCCTTAGAGATCATTAGGCCGAATTCTCGATTACCTGTGTGGGAAATATGTGTTTTGTAAACTATTTTTTTCTCTGCTCCTCAAAATTATTAACAATGGCAAAGAGTTTACAATTTTTTAGAAGAAACTCACATACTTGATGGATTGAATAGTAACCTGAAATTTAGTTAAAAGATTATCATTCTTGACTGGAAAAACTGAATCCTGAAACTGTAATTGGGCTTCTTCAGATGAAGAAAATAGCATCAAGCATCTTTGAAACTGCCTGTGGTGTTATAGATTTTCAAATATATATGAAGAAAACATAGAAGTGTGGATAAAGAAAAAATGAAAAATAAGTGTATAGGTTTATTTCAGATGAAAACGGGTGATGCAGTAACTCAGAACGGAATAGTCAGGAAGCGGTCTTGTACTCAACAAGGAAAATGAAATAGAAAGGGTGGTTGTGATGTGGTTCTGGAATGTGTAGAGAAGTTATTAAACTGTATAGATGATTAAATTAGGTTCAAACTCAGTAGTCCCATAAATAAAGTTTGTTCAGTGCTCCATATAGTATAAAAGAATATCAACATTGCATCTAGAAAAGGAGAGAAAGAATGCGATAGAACATTTTGCACAAGAAAAATTGAAAGTAATGTTCATAAATTTTATGGCTATTTTAATTAAATCCTGCTTTGAAAAGAACATGGTATGCTTTGTAAAGATTTCTGAACAAAGACTTCTTTTTTTGTATGGTACTCCTATGTCAATTATGATTTCACAAAACTATTTTTTAACCCGTGGATATCTATGCATTAATACGGAAACACATTGTAAATATTCGAGATGATGCCTGGATTCAGTATAAAATGTTTTATTACCAACGCATAACTTCATGAATATGTGATTTTATTGGAAAGAGATTAAAATGTTATGTTACTTATTATTTTTTTGTATTATGTTTGGGCAAAAACAAGGGGGAAAAAAAAAAGAAAACTGTGAATTAAATCGGACTTTTTAATAGAATTAATTGATGAAACTATACATTAATTTAATCAACCTGTATGCATGAATACATATATGTAAAAGAGGCAGAGGGCTTTATCAAAGTACAAATAAACACAGATGCAAATATGTGTGGTAAACACTAGCAGCAATTTTTCTGGGTTCTGTTTTTAAACTGCATGTCAGCTATAAAACATAGAAATACAATTAAGTTAAGAAATACTATTTCTGTTTGTCCAAGTGTTAAGTACATGGAGCATGATCTGTAATGATCGAAATTTTTAGCTGTCTTTAATTAACCAAATAGCCTTCAGTGCACAGATGGACGGAACCCTTCTGAGTTCAGCCGCTAAGTACAGCAGACATGTGTTGTCAAAAGATCCTTTTGTAGCACCTTATCTAGCAATTTTTTTTTCATGATTCCACAAAATAGAAGATATTCTTTTTGAAAAAAATACACATTTTAATAATTGGGGTAATCAATTAAGAGGGAACACATAGACTGTCCAAAGAAAATATTTTAAACTTTTTATGTGGCAAAGACGGTGGATCTTTATACATAATTATTAAGGAGATGAGGAAAGAAATGGCAGCTTCTGATTTCAACAATGGAATGTTTAGGGAAGCACTGCTGGCAAAGAAGTTTTTCAGTTCAATGTTCAGAGGTAAAAGTTGCAAGCATTAGTTTCTCGAAAATTTCCTAATTATTTTCATCTTGCTTACAGGTTTTCACTTCTTTTTCAAAACAAATTTCTGCTGCTACTGACGAAAGAAAAAATTCCATCTTATAAATAAAATAATTGAATTTAAAATGTTACACTAAATCATTAAAGTGAACTGTTGTATTAATGTCATGAATCAATATTCTGCAAATTTTAAGTGCAGTGACATACAGCATTTAATTCTCTCCCTTAAACAATTTATTAGCTCAAACGGGCAATTTGCTCAGAAAAGCTCTTAATTTCATTTTGGTATTTCACATTGGTTTACTATAAAAGTCTGAGTCACTTTTCAATTTGTTGCCACCAAATGTTAGAATCATTCGTTATATTTAAAGAATCTGCATAAATGTATGTATGTTTCTCACATTGTGAAAAAAAAATCTGATCCGTACACCACGACTTCCTTGTACGAAATATTAAATTATACCCATTTTTTGCTGCATTTCATTTAAACTTATTTCCTCAAATTTCATTAGAGATATATTTCTCATTCAATTACTTCAGTTCTCCCTTCGCAAAAAGGCAAAAAATACATGAAACCTCAAAATATATTTAATAAAAATTGAAACATATAAAAAGAAAAGAATCTGAAAGTAATACGCCCAAAGGGGCTTTTTTTTAACGTTTTGTGTGTTACCTTTATTTGATTAATATCATGTTCTTCACACTTAAACCATAAAATTCAACAGCAATCTCACAAAAATAATAATAATAATATCATATTACACTAAAGAAAAAACGTGATTCTCGCATGAAGACCATGTTGTCCAAGTTTTTCTTATTTTAATTCATAACACATTTCATACATAAACATATTAGACTGAAATATAATTAATCAGGTAATCTGAGAAAAAGAATAAACTAACCTAGTAAGCAAAAAATATCCATTACATTACGAATTCTAAATATTTGTTTGCATAAACATTTATCGCAAGATCTGCCGAGAACGATATCAAACGACTGCAAACACACGATCGCCAGAGATAACATAATTTTATTTTCAATAATTTCAAAAGTGAATCAACGCAAAATGCCAAAACGAAATTAACAGCCCTTCTGGGCAAATTTGTCGCTTTGGGTTAACACAAAAACAAGCAATTTCGCCAGGGGGCAAGAAAGCAGCCTTTTTCGGTGCAAAAAACTAAAAGTTTCCTTTTGGTCTCACTTGGAAAAAAGACACTGAAGGTGTAGGAATTCAATATTCTGCGAAGTTTCAAATGTAAACAAATATGGCTGTGATGTAAAAAAAAAAAAAAAAAGAGGCTTAGCCACACTTAAACAACTTTTAAATTGTTGATCATTCTACAACTATTGTGGAAGTTACCTAAAGGGATAAAAACCTTAACCGCAAGATAACAACATAATTAAATCATTTTTAAATCAAAAGATTACAATTTACCAACATATAAGTAAAAAAAAAGAAACTGAGCTCACAGAACCAAGTAACAGAGCGGGTGTATATATATATATATATTTATACATTTTTGGTGCGGCCGATTGCAACCAAAAAGGGAGGTGCACAACTAGATATTATAACAGCCCAGATGTGAACAAAAAAGGTATATACTTCTGTTGAGTATAATTAAACAGCATACTCACAGGAATTTTTTTTTTTTTTCATTTTTAAAGCTTTTATACCATTTTTTATTTTATAACTTTGGAGTACAAAATCCCTTAATATCTGCTTTTATCACCCTAAATGTCTGCTTTTTCACGTACACTCTATATGCAATGAATAATGTTTTACAGATCTTATAAAAATTTCTCTCAGCATAAATTTTGAGGTTTACACTTTTTCAAGCTGTTTAGAAGTCGTGTTAAGTGTGGTATAATTTGAAGAAAGGTGTAATGCAAAGTCCTATGTCACAATCAGGACAGAAAGATAGCATTTCTTTTTAGATTCTCTTTCCAGTTTCTTTTTTTTTTTTTCGAACATCAAACTGCACACTGTCTTGTAGATTGTAGTTTCTTATCTGTGGGAGCAATAATTTTTATAAAATGTCTCTCGGTCAGTCTGCCAAGATTAGGCCTAGAAGCTTGGTCATCCATGTCTTAAATTTACATCTGAATGATATTTTTCAATAATGCGGTAAACGAGATCAAGTCGAAACTCTAGTTGTGTATTTTCCCCTCCTCTCTTACAGTAGATGACATACGAGTTCGAGATAGCAATTTTTCTTACAGTAAATGACATTTGAGTTCCAGATAGCAATGTCAAAAATGTGGAAAAAAAATCTTTCTGTAATATTCCCCCTCCATTTTTTATAATTCCAAAATTTTTCACATTTTGATCCATGCAATCAATTCCTCCCATTGTGTTACTGTCCATAATGATTTTTGTTTTTTCTTTCATTTCACAGTGGACTCAATTTTTTTTCCTTTTCAGTGCTATGAATTGTGGAAAGTAATGAAGCATTTTATTATTCATTCATTTCATCCCTGTAACTTTTCCTCTCTGAAAAGCTATTTTCAGTAACTATCCTATTAATTTTAGTAAGTTCTCTTTTTCAATAAATCTTTCCTGATAAGAAGTTTTTATCTTTTAGCCATTCAAAAATTCTTAGATAGGATTCTGTTGTATGTATACAAATAAACCTATGTGTGTAAATAATACACATGTATTTGTACAATAAAAAACAAAAATATAACAAACCTGTCCAGCAGGGCCAACAGTGCAAGTCTGTCAAATCTGATCTTGATATATTTAAATGGGAGTACCCAATATCTATAATAGTGCTTAGATTTAGAAGGTTGCATTCGTGATATGTCTGAAAAATGAATTCTTGCACAGGCAATATCAGTATCAGTTCCAGCTTGAGAACTTGCTGCTTGAGATAAATTAGATAAAGTGGTGGGTATTCCAGCTGTTGAGGCTCGAACTGATGTTGCTATATTTGTTGCCACATGTTGGCTTCTACTTCTCGTGTATGGGACTCCACTATTCTCCATTCTTTCCTTCCTCAAGTTACACATAGGAGCTGCTGACGCTAAAGAGGGCACAGAAGTCATGGCATCAGAATTTCGATGGAAATCTAAACCTGAAAAAATTGGGCTTGGCACTTTGTTAGCATGAAGTATTGCAGCTGGACTGTCCAAAATAACTGTAGAACGGGAGCTTGAAGATGAATGAGACAAAGTTTCCCTAAAAGGAGATGTTTTTAGTGAAAATACTAAGACCATATATTCTACATTCATACATATAATATTACAAAAAGATGTATAAAAAGGACAAATTTCTAATAAATAATATTTAAAACAACAACTTTAAGTGTTACAAGTCTCAGAGCCCTCAGAAAAGCACTCAAATTCTTCCAAAGGAAAGTAACTCTTTTATTAATAATTTTTTCAATCATATTTTAAATACTGAATCATGCTACACTACTCAAATATGAAATCTGAAAAGTCTGATAAATAGAAATCGTTTTCAAGGTACAGATTGTTTACAGAAAACATATTTTTTTAAAGAGTCCAAATTTTAAATACTTCCTATCATGTAAATATACAAGTATATAAGTTAAGGTTTTTAATTACAGCTCCCTATTTTTTTTAACACTCCTTTCCTTTAACAACCAAATCCCTATTAAAATGAAAAAACAAATAAAGTGTATAAAATATTCAATCTGATATTGAATGCTATGATATAATGGATATACCAAAATCGTTTTCTTCTTCATAAAATGGTGAATTATAAATATTTCACCATTTTAAAAATATTGACTATTTTAATTTTTCATGCAAGTAATAATGCAAGCTTACCTTAGCCCCCTCCTCATACTAAAAAAATATAATTCTTTCCTTTGTTTGCCTGCATGTTCTTTACACTTTTAGCATAGAAACAGAATGCGCTTATACAATTTTGATATAAATAAATTCTTAAGCTGAAAATCAATAATTATTTAAAAGTAGCATACAAACAACAGATGTGAAAAGTAGCAATCTGGGAACAAAGCATCCCTTTTTTTTTTTTTTTTTTTTTAAATTTTTTTTTTTTTTTTAAGCACAGTTATAAAAATTAATTTTGAATGAGTGATAAAATTGTATCAGTCCTACTCAAAAATACCTATTATCCCCCCCCCCAAAAAATATATGTCCTTGTGATATGTAACAATGCACGAAAATGACAACTGATGATAGCTGATGCTACAATATAGAATTCATTTTCTGGAGTTTCAGAACTTCTGACCCATTTTTATCAGTATTTAAAGAAATTTTCATGATAGGCATATAGTTAAAATCTGTTTCATCTTCTGTGTCATCTAAAAAATAAAGGTTTTAGTGCTACAAGAACAATTCATGAAAATTGCATACAAATGTGCTCACTACAAATAGTGAAATGTGTCCGTAAGAAAGACAAGTGATTTCAGTGTGATGAGAAAAACAAAATAATTTTTTTCCTATGAAATGATGACTCTGATATAACTGTTAGTTCAACATTTAGAAAAATTCAGCTTGAAAGCATTTCCTGTTATTTAAGAATGCAAAGGAAAAAGGTTTTGGACCTCAGCTCATCTCATTGAACAATAAAATATCAAAATGGGAGGAGTCAATTTATTTGTTAATTTAATTGCCAATTACAGAATAATAGTTTGTGGCAAAAAAAATGGTGGTTGCCAATATTTACTAATCAGACTGATGTATTCTTGATAAATGCATGGAAAATATCATGACTACTGGATATAAAAATTATCTGTTAGATTTCAGACACGAGACTACATTATTCCTTTTGCAAACTCCTATTGAGAATGTAGAATTAGAAAGATTTAGATCAGCTACTGTAAGACGTAGAAAATTCAGCATTCAAAAGCCACTGCATGGAGATGGTAGAGATTTTGTCGTAAAGTCTGAGGATGACAGAAGACTTTGTTGTAAAAAAAGCCATAACCAGACTGTTTACAGATGCAAAGTATGTAATGTTGCTTTACATCATGACTGTAGTAAAGCTTTCCATGCTTGAATCTTTCAAGTGAAAATAATCTGTATTTGTAAAAGAAATAAAAAAAAAAAAAACAAATTTTAATATTAAATTACAGTGATTTGCAGATTTATAAAACATTGTACAACTGAAAAGTAATCCAGTGTTCCACTCAAAGAAAACTTCACATGAGTACAATCATACTCACTAAACATCTGTATTCTTATTCCATTGGCATTGTGCGAACGCAACAATTTATTTTTCCACAGGTAAGAGCCCCCCCCCCTTTTTTTTCAGTGTAAATTTATGCTATAAATACTTAAATTAATACTTATTATTATTTGTATAAGGGAAAAAAATCATTCCTTGTAGTTTTAGACGTTGATGGATTAAAGGATTCTCAGTGACTCTAGAGCTGTTAAATTAATTTCCGAAACATCCTCACGTGTCAAATTTCTGTTAAAAATTCCTCTAACATTTAGGTTCTTCAAAACCTTTATTTTGAAGCCCAAAACTCAAATTAGATGCTTAAAGAAATTAAGCAAACTGGAAATGTAAATAAGTATTTTTTTTTTTTAAATCTGCCATAAACAAATATTTAAAAGAAAAATCTTCCAGGAGAATTGACTCTTGAAATTTCCAAGCAAAATATAAATAATTCTCATGATTTACAGGAATTGATGAAATTTTTGCATAATACAATCCATGCAAAAAAAAAAAGTTCCCTATTAATTCTAATAATTTATCTTCTCACAATAACTTTTATTCGAACCAAGACAAAGAAAACAGTTTTCAAAACCAGAAACATGAAATTTTCCTCCAAGTCATAGCAATTAACACAAACACGTCAGCAATGGAGCGGATAGCAAAAACTTTGCAAGTTTGTTTGTTTTGTTAAGGTCACTGTAAGACTGAATGTGAAAATATGACTGCCCAGTAAAAAAGGGATAAACTTATTAAGGAAAAGAGATAACTGTTGTGTTGTAACACAAATTGTTTGGTAAAAAAATGCAATGCAAAACAGTCTTGATTTTCCTCTGGCACACATGGCAAGGCCTATTTGTTTTAAATTTGAAAATTCAAACAAACCTAATTCAAATCATGAAGAAAAAAACCTACAGAAATGAAAATTCTGCCTAGTATCGTGAATTCAGTTGCAAATGATAGGAATGTGATTTTGCTGCAGTTGTTAGAACAGAACCTATTGGTCATAAATCATTACATATAGATATTTCAATGTTTGATAATGAGAGTGAAAATGTTTTAATATAAGAAATATAGCTATAAAGTTGGGATTAAAATATCTAATATCAGAAACATTAAAGACTTTTTCATTTGGAGCAAAAGATCCTTGGTTCCAAGCCGGTCGCAGAGAGGAAGGGAATTTACAAAATATTTTGCATCGAAATGAAGTGGTAATACAAGCACTGAAAACAAATGAAATTTCGAGGGCTACAATTAATTTGCCCAATAAAAGTATAAGAGCTGAAATGGAGGCCAAGAGATTCACTTGAACAATTTCCTGCTAGTAGGTTCAGATTTTTAGTGGAATTTGATAAAAGGTTTTCAAAGGTTAAATTCATCATGGTAGCTGTAAACACTGAACTTGGATGGTCTCTGAAGGGACAATAACCTGATTTGAGTAAACCTACTTCTGTAAACTTAGTTATGGACGATCATAGTTCTGCGTCAGCTGAACTCAAGTTTCTCCGGGAACTGGAAAGTTTAGGTATCCTAAAAAAAGAAACAGTGTTTGAATTTAATGAAACAGGAAATTTAATGAGCCTATTGGGTTCACAGATGAAAGGTAGTGTGTAAAGTTGTCTTGGAAATCGGGTAACCTGGAAAATTAGTGAATAATAAAGAAATGGCTTGAAATGTTTTGAAGATTTGGTTAGAAGATTTAAAAATGATACATCTTCTTTTGAGGATTATAAAAGGGTAATCAATGAATATTGTAATGAAGATATCACTGAGAACTCATTAGCCTATAATGAATTGCCATGCTCTGAACAATCTTTCTACTTACCCCACCATGCAGTCATTCATAAGGACAAATCTGTAAGTCGACTTAGAACTGTACTTGATGGAACTTCTCAGGATCTCTCAGATAGAGGATAACTTTGAATTAATGACTGTTTATTTAAAGAACTAAATTTATACTCAAATCTATATGAAATTAATTTAAAGTTTTGACAGAATACAATAGCCTTCACAGCTGAAATAAAACAAGCATATCTACAAATTTTTATCTAGTGATAGAAATTTTACCAGATTCTTCTGGACTAATGATATTGGTTTTAATTCACATCAAGAAATGAATGTTACTAGAGTTTTATTTGGATTTGAACCAAGTCCATATTTATTAGCTGCAACTCTAAAATATTTTGTTAAATGTAAAAAAGGAATATCCTGATATTTGCAAGTTATTCTCTCAATGCTTTTATATCAATGATTTACTGAAGACAAAAAAGACCTTGTAATATTTTTTTATTTAACAACTGATAATATTTTAACAATAAAATTTTATAATTTTTATTATTTAATATTGATACCAGAGTGGCAACGCCATATTTGTTTCATGCAACCGTTGCTGAGCAACTACAGAAATGTTTTTAAAAAGATTGTTAGTTCTGAAAGTTTTACGAGTAGATGATGTATTAAAAATTGATAGAGGAAGAAATTGGAATGTAAAGCTGGAGTGTACGACTGTTACGGAATTCTGTGTGTCACACATATTAAAGAAACAGCAATTTTTAAATGTTTTAAATTTTAGAAATTGTATTTAAATTATTTATCTTCGTACATTGAGAATAAAGTTTATGATTTACTAAGAAGTTCATCTGTTATTTCAATAAAAACTGCCAAATACGTTACAGTCTTATTAAATTGGAGGTTCCACCGAGATACTGGAAATTAGGAGTGCAATTATCAATTTCAATGGTGCTGGTCTCCTAATCCCAGAAAATTGCTGAAATTTTAAGAACAAGTTTGCTAGAGCAAAAGTCGAATTTGTTTATTTCAAGGAGAAACGGATGTCAGAAGTCTACCGTTTTAAAGCCAGTTTTGAAGAGGATCATTTAAAGGTCACCTTTTCTGTGTATGTAACTAGCGTCCGAGCAAAGAATTGTCAGAACTGGATATTGCTGATTTCCGATGATAAGATTAGTTTATTTAATTTTGTAACAGAACTATTTAACCGTAACCGAATTATATTGAATGCCACCGAGCGGCGAAGACGAACAGTCTAAGTCAGTCGACCTCCAGCCGCGAACCCGTTAGGTTGTCTTATAGTAGATGTCTGTAATTCTAATGTTTAATGTTCCGTTATATGTTTAATATTTATGTATATTTCCTTGTACCCGTTCCTGTGTGCTCTATTAATAAATACTTTTAAAGCTAGCCGGCGTTCGTGTTTATTGAGGAACGGCTACAACTGGCACCCAACGAAATTTGATCCCAAAATGGCGCATTAGAACGTTGAGAATTTCGGTTTGGCTTTCACAAGCCTTTACTCCCGAATTGAACTTTTGGTTGCTGGAGATCGGCTCATTTTCTTTTCAGGTGTCGACTGCTAGTCAATTGCTGGTTTACAACACTAAATGTTCATATAAAGTATCGTGTCGTGCTGCTTGCACATGGACTGCAGAGTCAACAACTTTCAGTGGAATAACAGATAAGTGTCTTTTAAATTAATGTTTAGTTAAAATTCTTTTAACTCTATTATTTGTTACAAGCTGCTTTTTAAAGCAAATGTAAATTCCTTACTGGAATCTGATTTATTGATACTACGTAAAAGCATAAAACGAAAGCAAACGGCTTTCTTTAACCAGACGGTTATTTTTGAACTGTTGTTAATTTGTTATTTTAAAATGTTAATATGCATATTAAGTTAACTTGTGGATACGGTTATCAAACTAAATGTATGTTTAAATGATAAAAGTTTCGAGTATATTCAATGACTTTGCTCATCAGAATTTAGTAGTTTCGATTTAACTTACAGCAGCAGATGTTCTTTCTTCTCCCTCACGGAATGTTAAGCCCAGTCTTTTGATTATATTTTATTTCGTTTCCTGTGAGTGCTGTTACTATTCAATGAATGTTTTATTATACGTAAAATAAAATATTGTACTTGTTGATTTTTCTTTCGACGAACTTTTGAGCTTATAGTCTCCGTTAATGAATGACTTGAAATATATTTCTTGAAATGAAAGAAAATGATTATAAATAAAATGGAATGACATTTTAAATAAGGTAAAGGAGTTAGTGTTGTTTATGGCTTAATGGTTTGTTAGGATTAAAACTTAGAACAATTCAGTTTGAATAAAAGCTTATGATAAGACATTTATTTATGTTTTGCTAAGTACTATACAGATATTCGAGCAAATTATTATATGTCATTTTCTGGATACAAATTGAATTTATAGGGATATTTTATGATATTTTTGCAATTCAGATGTGATAACTTTGCGTTTATAAATGCTGTTTAATAGTGTATATAAACGTTCGTGTTTATTGAGGAACGGCTACATAAATACATTTAGGTTAAAAAAAAAAAAACCTGAAATGTTTCAGATTTAAAACTGCGTTCAAAGGGACGTTTTTTAACGTTTTGTGCATTGTGTTTATTTATTAATATCATGTTATTCTCCCTTAAACCATAAAACTCAGTTCAACAGCAATATCGCAAAATAATTTTAAAATGAGCATATCTTTAGAATTTCCGATACACAGTTCCGCGCGCTGGAGATAAAAAGTATTTTTTTCCCCGTAGAGTGTCGCCATTACTCTCTTTTAAATCGTTGAGTTTGTTAATCAAAAATTCTTTAAAGTTTTAAAAAATATGAAACAGATAATAAAACAAATTCCAAATTTGGACTTTCAGATGCCCACATTCGGGTGGAGACGTAAGTTATTCGAAATTGGATGGTTCTAGGAACCGTTGTTTTATAACAATGTGAGAAACATACATACATTTATGCAGATTCTTCATTATTTAATTTCTTTAAATATAATAGAAGGCGATAATGCTTGGTGGCAACAATTTGAAAAGTGGATAGAACAGTGAATCAGCGCAAAATGCGAAAACGAAAACAATAGTCCTTCAGGGGCAAAAGCCCTTTGGACTAAAATGCCGGGAATTTTTCCGTTTGGATATGGTGCTAATACAAGTGTTAGATAAAAAAATACCTAATAGTAATTCACGTCCATAGTTCAGAATAAAATTTATTACCATAGGTACGAACATCTACAATTCCTCAATATAACAGCCATGTCTATTAATTTCTACCAGATTACTGGTGATATTCCATAGCGATCATTGTAAAGAATGAATAGTCTTCTGTCTACTGTTATGGTGTCAATGAATCCCTTCTAGTAGTTCTTTCACTTTGGGGAAGATATCATAATCACATAACCTAATATAGGTTCAAGTAATATAGATTCAAGAATCATTTGGATATTTAAATGCTGATCTGGTTCTTTTTTAAAATAGTTAAGGATCTTTCTCTTTACGGAAATAGTCCTCCTCAGCTTCGCAGACTCAATCTAACCTAACCTTTCAGAACCTTAAATTTATGATACCCCTGTAGCATTAATTTAGACCTATATATATTAATTATGCCTATGGCATTAGTCGTATACCTAAGGCATTAATTTTTCAACACTTACAGAAAACGAAAGTAGGAAGTTATGTCCTATAATTTTTTATATATTTATTTTAGTTGCGAGTTTAAATTATATATCATTTCGTTTTTTACGCCGAATAAAGCTCAGCTAATCGTCGGCATTCAGTATTAGATTAATCCTTCTATTACGCGCGCAGCTTATGTAAATTTAATGTTTTTGAATGCAAGGCGTTTTCATCTTTCGATCCAAAGGAGCAATTTCCTCAAAAGGGTCATTAATTTCGTTTTGGCATTTTGCGTTGAAATGTCGGTTCGTTTTGCAAATTGTTACCATCAAATATTGAAGCTCAGTATTCTATTTAAAGAAATTAAATAGACAAGAATCCGCATAAATGTCTACATGTTTCTCGCATTGTGATAAAACGACTCTACCTAGAGACATCAAATTTTGAATAACGTGCGTTTCCTTCCGAATATGGGCACCTAGAATCCGGAATTTGTTTTGTTATCTATTTCAAATTTTGTAAAACTTTAACGAATTTTTTATTAACAAACTCAACTATTTAAAAGCTAGCAATGGCAAAAATGTACGGAAAGCAAACATTTTATTTTTATCTCCAGCGCACGAGACTGTGTATCGGAAATTCTAAAGAAATGGTCATTTTAAAATTATTTTGCAGTATTGCCATTGAACTAAATTTTGGGTTTAAGTGCAAAGAGCGTGATATTTAATAAATAAAGGTAACACACAAAACTTTAATAAAACGACCCTTTGCCGTAATGTAAAATCTGAAAGATTTCATATACATACATATATATATATATATATATATTTGCAA
>KK114401.1:327149-342709 GCA_000611955.2 Stegodyphus mimosarum
AACCGAATCTGTGTCTGTTTCAAAAGATGCTCTTGAAACTAAAGCTACTGCTCATCACACCCGAGCCCGTCCATCTTGTTCTCCACCCGCTGCACAACGTAGACAAAGTTCAGTTCCTGACTTCTTGCCGAGACGTCTACGAAGTCAGAGGGGGAGGATGTAACAGAACTATTTAACCGTAACCGAATTATATTGAACGCCACCGAGCGGCGAAGACGAACAGTCTAAGTCAGTCGACCTCCAGCCGCGAACCCGTTAGGTTGTCTTATAGTAGATGTCTGTAATTCTAATGTTTAATGTTCCGTTATATGTTTAATGTTTATGTATATTTCCTTGTACCCGTTCCTGTGTGCTCTATTAATAAATACTTTTAAAGCTAGCTGGCATTCGTGTTTATTGAGGAACGGCTACAATTTTAGTATTTCATTTCAGAATTATATTTAAATGGCATAAGGTTTTGTTTAACATAGCTAATACTAAAAATATTAGGCATAAATTGCAATTAATATTTGTAGGAAAGAAGTTTTTAAAAATGATTATTTAGGCTTGTCACTTATATTGAACTTTTATGTTGATAATTAATGTGTGTAAGCCATCCTGTCATTTATAAAAAAAAAGAAGTGCTAAATGTGTTTTTGAATTTGTTGCCAAGCAACCGTGTGGAAAATAAGTACAGGGTTCGTACACATTTCTGCACGCGGAAATTAAGCACATTTAAGGACTTTTAAGGACCATTAATGAAAAAAATTAAGGACCTATGAGCAAATGGGAACTGAATAAATTCAATTAAAAATATTATCGATGCTTGAACTTCACATTTGTAATACCATCCAAAAAAGGAAATAGATCCATAAGTAGGATGAATTATTATTAAATGTGAATTATTTAAAAAAATTATTAATAAGTTTGAGAATAAAATCAGCTCTATAAAATGCATCAAGTAGCATTAAATATTCTACATTTATAATAGTTGGACATATTTGAAAGAAGATAAGTGACATTTTATTTGTTTTGTAAACAGTTAGCTTTATGTTGATTTTTTTTGTTTCATTTAATTTTTTTTTTTTTTTTTTTTTTTTTTTTTTTTTTTTTTTTTATTCAATCTAAAGGTTTAGTAAATAGCAAGTAGATCTTATGTCAAGCGGCATAGATTAAAATGAGAAGTAGGATCATAATCAGCATGATTCATAACAAAAGATCGCCCTGTCACCACTGCTGTTGCCTAGAGAGAGACCTGCTAATTAGAACAAACCTAAAAGGCCTCATGTAGGCACGGTTGGCAGGATTTAAAAGTTAGTTGTGCTCTGCGTCTCAGTTAGTGTCGTAGCTTCGTGTAGGTCCAATAAGCCACTAAAGCACCACAGGTGATAAGTTGTTTTGCATTGTTTTAGGTCTCACTAGATGCAAAGAATATGCTTTGCATGAATTTTTACATTTTTGTGTTTTACCTTGTGACCACGGTAAGGATTAATGAAAGGCAATAACTCGCTTTAATATGCAGAGATAATTTTTATTTATAACTAACTGCTTACCCTTAAAAATTATTTATTACTAAATTAGGTAGTTAGATAACCTTAGTCAATATGGATCTACTGAAATCTACTGAAAGTACTTGGTATGATTTCTACTATGAATTAAAAAATTGTTTAGAGGGATGACTTAACGGATTAAACATTAAAACTTTTGAACAGCTAAAAGATCTCATGCTGGTTGATCAAATTAAAAAGCGTACTTCTCCTGATTTCAAAGAACATTTTATGGATGAATGGAGTAGATGATGGAGTACGAGTAGATGATGTATTAAAAATTGATACAGGAAGAAACTGCAATGTAAAAGCTGGAGTATAAGACATTTAGAAATTGCATTTAAATAATTTATCTTCGTGCATTGAGAATAAAGTTTATGATTTACTAAGAAGTTCATCTGTTATTTCGATAAAAACTGCCAAATACATTACAACCTGCAAGTGGCTTTAAAGATTAAGAACGAAAATATGGAAATTCTTAAAAGAGATAGGATGTTATTACAAAAATGGAAAACAAATTCTGTGAAACTTTGAGAGCTGTAGAAAGATGGTAATCAACACCGATGAGAAAATCAGCTTGAAAACAGGGCACGATTCACAATACAAGGTGTTGTGTCTGGTTAGAGATCAAAATGCAGACAGTATTTCTTTCAATACAAAAGAATTACCAAAGTTTGTCAAAAACAGAACTGCATCCAAAAGATATACTCCTCAAGTAGTGGCTCATATTTATGATCCTATTAGATTTCTCAGACCTTTCATCATAAAGCTGAAATACATTCCCCAAGAACTATGGAGTCATGATCCAGACAGCGTCGATAAATTTTCATTCTCACTGAACCACAGCTGACAGTTGTGGCGCAGTGAAATTGAACACTTAGATCTCCTGATTCCTAGATGTTATTTTTCAAATTTAAATTATAAATTTATTTCATATGAAATTCATTCTTTTTCAGATTCATTCACAGTGAAACAGAGCAGTATCTGAGAGCTATATCAGCAGATAGGAAGATAAGTATTAGTTTTCATTGTTCTAAAACTCATGCAGCTCCTTTAAAAAATGTTACGTTACCAAGACTCGAATTAATGACAGCTTTAATATCTATAAGGTAATTTAATACGAACAGATATGATGATTACTTTACACTGGCTCAAGGGACAATCTAGTAGATCTACAATTTTTTAAAAAACAGGATAGAAGCAATTCAATATTTGTCTGACACCAATAATTGGGCTTATTGCCCTGGAAAAGATAATCCTGCAGACATTCTATTCAGAGGAGTTTCCTCAGCAAATTTAGCTATAAATCAGCTTTAGTGGCCTGGTTCACTATGGTTAGGCCAACTACCCGAATTCTGGCCATCTAAAAAGAAAGACTTAAAAACCTAAAAAAGGAATTTAAAATAACATTGCAAAATAAATGTTTGGTAGAAAATTCGAAATTTATTTTAGATTTAAGGAAATACAGTTGCTTGTTAAAGGTACTAAAAATAACTCACTAGTTAAAACTGTTTCAAAACTTCAAAAACGACAAATGGTTGAAGGTCCACTCACAGCACAAGAACTTTAGAGTGCAGAAGTAGAAAGGAAAAAATATGAGCAAAACGTTGGATTCAACTTCGAATTAAAGAACATCAAAAATAGTATGTGCAAAGAGTCGCCACTTTTGAAAGTCCAGTTTCTTGATAGCAGTAGTATGATGCACATAACAGGAAAATTAGAAGAAGGAGCATGTAAAAAGGATGAGGTTCACCCTGTGCTTTTTCCTAAGCAGTCTAAACATACAGTTAATTATTATTTCAAAGAAGAATAGAACTTTTCATTTGTGTTCACCAAAATTATGTCCAGATTTTGGATTCCACGAAATAGACAAACTGTAAAAAGAGAATTAAGGAAATGATTAATTTGTCAAAAATATAATTTGAAACAAGTTAAACAAATAACTAGTTAATTGCCCAAAAAGAGAATTACTGAAAACCCTCCTTTCACTGTAACTAATATTAATTTTACTGGCCCAACTTTAATGAAATCATGAAAGACTATACTTCAAAAGCTTTACATAGCACTGTTTACACGCAATGTGACTACAGCTCTGCACATTGAACTTATCATAAATATGTCAAAAAAAAGTTTTATTTTGTCATTGAGAAGATTTTTGGTTAGGAGAGGAAATTGTAAAATTATCACTTTCGACAATGCCAATAGGATCAGAGCCACTAATGAAATTCTGAAAGAATTATTTGGTGGGATGGATTTTATGAAAGGCATGAAAAGCATCAAAGAACATTTTAAGATAAATTCTTGGATGTGCTCTTGTTGACTTTGAAGAAGTAATGACTGTTCTTTCAGAAATTGAGTTAAGTTTTGAATCACAGACCCTTACATATGTCCACAATGAACTAAAACAGCCACAAGCTCTTATACCTGCCCATTTATTACCATGACAGGACAACATTTCATATCCTATACATTGTGCCATCCTTTTCAGAAATAAGCCATCTAATGGGAAGACTAGACTTCAACCAGGAAAAAACTGTATCAGACTGACCTTCTAAAACAAATCCGGAGAGAGTGAAAGAAAAATTACCCTAGAATTGCAATCTGTCGACAGTTTTCTGAATCCATCTGCTGAACAGAATCTTAAAAAGAATGAGGTTGTATTTCTGAAAGGATTGACAAAATCAAAATTTTTATGGCTTCTCTCTATAAATTGAAGAAGTTTATAAAAAGTAGAGATAGGTATGTGTATTCATGTTTGATTTGTACTGCTCAAGGACTTTATCGAAGGCTAATTCAATTGACCTATTCATTTGAAATTTAAAGGTTGTGTATAATATTTGTTAATGCCGTGTAGTATTAATCTGCAATGTAATTTTAGTATTGATTTTATCTATATTGATTTATATTTATTTCAACATTCCTTATTGATGTGCAAATTTGGTGTACTCTTTACAAAATACAGATGGGATGCATTGCAACTTTTCATTTAAGAGGGTGCTGTTACGCCAAAAGAGAATATTCTATGTGCTTTTGATTACATAATGGTTGTAGTGCTGTTGCATAGTTACTGTATTACTGTGATGTATCTTGATAATTTTCATTAAAACATAAAAAGGAAAATTAAGTCACTAAAAATCTGTTGTCAGCAAAATAAGATCAACATTAATAAACACCAATATAAAGTCGCCTTTCAAATTCAAAGTAACAAGTGTTGCATCTGCCTTTCAAAATCGAATCATTATTTAATCCTACATTAGGCACATACATTTGTGTTGCACAATTAAACATATAGGTAAAAGGTGTCACCTACCTATTAAAATGTACATGGAAAATCATTTTTATGCTACTGCCACTACAACAAACACTGAAAATTAACATTTAGCTACTGAAAGGCACAACTCCGAATACTCAATACACAGTGTACGACAACTATTACTGGGAGACACCTGTCACCCATGCACTTAATCTAGGGTTGAAAATAGAAATTAATTGTTTCATAATGGGTAAAACATCACAAATTACTAACTCTGGAGATAGTCCTAAGAAAATATTAATTACTCATGTGTCACTGAAATCTGCACACTGATCGAAAATTCCTTCCATTTCCCTTGTTAATGCAAAAGCCTAAATTGGATGTAAGCTTTTCAACATCAAATTTTGTTTTTAAAATACTGTTCTACTTTGAGCACTTCTATAGCTGCAATAATGCCCAGTAACAATATTCAAAGAAAAAAAACCTTTAGCCATCTTTTTATGCACACGTATGTGTGTGCATGCATACACACACACAAAGAAAGAAATAGCACTTGATTACAGGATTTATGAAATCAATGTCTGCCCCTTTGAAATTTGCAAATTACTTAATTTCAGGCATACGCATGTTTAAAAAAAGTATATATATGTATATATATATACTGAGAAAAACGACAAATTTTCTATTTGTTGTTGAGAGAAAAAAACTAGAAAAACTAGTAAAAAAATCTGTGCGTAGTGCTGCAAAATTTTATACCATCTAATATGAAATGAAATATAAGAGAGAATTTTTTAAGGATAAATATAAATTCCCACATATACCAAACAAAAATAGTGCAGCATCCAAAGTAATTTTCTTACCACTTGGAATCCATCATGAATTCTAGAAGTCTCACATCAGTAGCGGTTCCCAGACCTCTGGCTATGCCTGTACTGTTTTCATCAAATGTATATGTTAACCAATTACCTGTAAAACGAGGAAAATATTTAAAATTGCATGTAAAATGCATATTTTTATTCTGAACCTGAATTATTTAAGTTTAAAAAAAGACAATCCCTTTTTCTCCAAATTAAAACCACATCAAAAGAAAACAATGCCACTGAGTTCATCAAAGGTTCATCAAAAATATAACTTCCATGAATTTTAAATGAAAATAATGATTAGGTTACCATGCTCATCTTGGAAGCAATGAATTGCTCCAGGAGATGTGTCATTATGAGAACTGGCTAAGTGGGTACCAGGCGTAGACAGCAAATTTGCAAGTAAATAAGCTGGAGGGCCTTGAGTTGACTGCTTCTTGGGAGACATCCAGCTCGTACTGCTGCTGTCTTCCCTAATAAATTATACATAAATAAAATGAAATAAGTTAGCAAATAATGTTACTTATTAAGTGAAAAACAATTTTTAACATTGTCTACTGTTTTAACAAAAAACACCAAATATTTTCAAAAAGCACTATCTGATTTATTAACCTCTTACCAACAGTAAATAAAAACCAAAGAATATTTCTGTACTGTGGTATGAACAACTTAACGAACATTGCATTAGCTTAAATTCACTACCACCTTAGTCACAGCTGTAGCTCATTTAGAACCACCCAGGAGGCATGAGTGAATTAAGAATATCATGCACGCGACTAACATTGCCCATGTCTGTATGTTCGCAGACGATGTTGCTATTTGGACAGAAGCAGAAAATATGAAGACCAAAGGAAAACACTTGAAATTATAATGAATAATGCACATGAAGACCTGCAGGCCTGGTCCAAAGAGAACAATATGATTATAAATAAAAACAAAACAGTTTCTCAGTTCTTCTCTCTCAGACAATTGAATCCAGACTTTGAATAAAAAATAGGCAACTCTACTCTTCAAAAAAGCCCTAGTACCACATACCTAGGTGCAGTGCTGAACAACAAATTTAACTTTACTAGTCATGTGAATAATGTTATAGAAAAAGTAGAGAAGAAATACCAATTTTGAAAAGACTAGCTGGTACCAAATGGGGAAGCTCACAGACTACCCTAAATAAATCTTACAACACTTATATTAAACCTGTTTTAAAATGTGGAAGTGAGGTGTTAATCTTTACCACACAAAGGAAGACTGACTTTTGGGAAAGAACTCAAAGCAAAGCTCTTCAGATGATCACAGGAGTGGTGAAAACTACCCTGATTACAGCTATGCAAAGCTATACTTCTAACCCACCGACTGCAACTGAAATCAATAAACAAGCAGTCGGTACATTCGTTAAAATGACAGCACTGCATAGAGAACAATGGATGAGCGAATGCAAACCAAGTACCATGAAAATTCAAATGTCTCCCCTAGTGGCTTGTGAGAAATTATTACTACAAGAAATAGATGAAAACAAACCAATGAATTGTAACAGGGTCATGGTTTAATCCCTTTGAAATTATTGATATCAATACCAGCTAGATGTTAAAATATTGAAATCAGATACCAGCTAGATGTTTATGACTTGGGAAAGAAAAACATTCCTGATACATGAGCAATACCCTGAACGTGATTGGACTAGAATATACACTGATTGTTCTAAAATACAAGACAACACTGGAGCTGGTGTATACAGTAAACTCTTTTCCCAATGTACTCCTGTGAGACACTTCATGTCGAATTTTGATGCAGAGATCCTTGCAATCTCACTAGTTCTAGAAAATCTCAAGATAAAGCAGTTATTCTGGTCGATTCAAAAGCAGCCATTCAGGCTGTAGTTATAAATCACAACACAGATTTTCAGAAATAAGACAAACCTTAAATTTCCTTTATAAATAAACAAAGCAGTCGTTGAATACAGAGCATCTTCGTCATGAATGCAGAGCATCTTCTTATGTGCTCAGAACTGGATAAAGAGTCTCAGAAGCATGGCGAGATAAGCAAACTATACTGGAATGCTAGAACTTTCATGAACTCTTTGTAAAGACTACATCTCTTATGCTCTTTTCCCTGTTGTTTAAATTTTTATTTTTTACTTTTGTCCCCATGTTCATTTGTTCTAGTTCTTACTTTTATATACATATACCTATATCTATATATATATTATTGTTCTTGTGTGATACTTGACCTGTTTTATATGTTTGTATTGATCTTTCCAATAAAGCCATATGCAACAACAACATTAGTTCAAACTAACAGCAAGTACATAAACACTAATGACAGAACCTGGGAAACTTATGTTTTTGAAATACACATCATCTAAAAAGCAGCACTTAAAGAAACATATGCTGGTGTTCAAAATTTAAGATAACACTCATTTTTAAAAAAATACTGAAATTAAATGGAAAGTATGTGATCAAATAATAATGTAATAATGCTGTTGCAGATTATGTAATCGCATTTGTATATGTCAGTGGCATTGTAACAGCAGTGGGGAAATACATAAAAAACACACTTTTTTCCTGTTTCACCATTTCTTTGTTCAGACATATAGACAATAATCATAGTGTCTGACGGGGAAATTTTTCTTACGTTCATAAGCAGCACAGTAGAATAAGGAACCATCAAGAATTAGATGACGGGCTGAAAAGAAAAACTGCTGGAAGACTAAACACAGGGCCATTCCGAAACAATTGGAAATGAGGGTAGTATAACATTCTATGTCCACTGGAATTTGTGGAAACAATTTCAAAAAAACTGTTTCATATTCCGAAATGTCTGGCCAAGGGCATCCAAAAGCCATGATGCCCAATGAAGATCAGTACTTGTTGCTTTCAGCCAGACAAAAGGACAGATATAGCCACACAGCTCTCTCATAGCTACACTGAAATTTCAGTTTCAAAGGTTACTGTTTTCCAAAGGCTTCAGTTTCAAAGGTTACTGTTTTCCAAAGGCTTCATGAGAGAGAATTTTTGCCAAAAGGTCTGCTCTAGCATTCAGCTCATTTTCTCACACAACACAGTATACATAAAACAGTGCACAGAAAATCCAATTTTGAACTCAAATTCAACGAACCAAAGTTCTCTTCAGTGACAAAATTCAGTTTAGACACTCATTCTTGATTCCTTTTTATCTGAATAGAATCTGAGACATGATACCAATCCTCAAACATCAAGGAAAGAGGCCACTATGACAGAAAAATGTCCTTGGTCAGGGTGGTATTATATTGCATGACCAGTGTAACACCATGTGCTTGATAGAAACTCCTTAATTACTAGCACAGTTGACTCACAATTCCTTTTTATGAACAATCTTGCTCATCCACATAGGGTTCAAGTAGTGGAAAAATATATTCAAAGTAAGGATGTTCAGCATATAGATTGGCCAGTCAGATAACCTGATTGGACATGTCTGGGATGCACTTAAAAAGGTAACTGCAATTCTTCAGCTGTCTCCGAAAAGCATGAGCTAAGAGCTACTTTGGTGCAGGAGAGAATGCAGTTACTACAAGGACTCATCAACTGCTTCATTAAAAGTACAATGCCTAACTGCACAACTTTCATAACAGTAAGAAATTTGAAACATACATTTATTTTCACAATTTTGAACACAAATGTGTAGTTCAATAACATAGTATTTTCACTTCTTTTTCTTCTTTTTTCACTTATCAAAGCCAGTAATATATGGCTTTTTGATTTAAAATAACATATTTACAAAACCATGCTTTATACACATAAAAAAATATTAATTCTGCACATTTAAATAATAAGACTATAGAAAATTATGAACAGTACTTATTTTGTAAAATATACCAAACATGATATTATCCGATATAAATCATTTTATACATGCAGTTCTGAATCCATATTCTAAAAAATCATTCATTTCAAATATATTAAATTTACTGAAAATTTTAATGAGCTATGTAATCAAGATAATTACTGAAAAATGCACAGAATTACTGAATACAATTTTAGAGATGTAGTATCATAAAATAAAAAGTGAAATTATCATTCAGTAGATGCCACTTAATGTAATTGTGGTTAATGTTATCATTCCAAAGTTGTTATTGAATTACCAAAGGCCGGCCATTTGTACATGAAAACATGGAAAATGCATCACTTACTGTGATTAATAATTCAGTTAGCATTATTAAAGTATTATATAATATTTTTTAATAAACTAAAGCAAAGTCACCAAGTAAGATATAAATTCAGCACATGTCAAAATAAGATTATAAAAACTGCCAAGTGGCACAGAAATGTCTTTAACTAAGGGATTAATTCGCCAAACAGCACGGTTTCGTTTTCAGGCCAACCATTTGAAATAAGACAAGAAAGCAAATTTAGTTCAAAGTAGATTCTCAGTAACAGTATCAATTTTGAAGGTGATCAGACACAAGTCCTAATTCTTCTGCAGCAAAAAACATTTCTGTACAATTTTATTCTTCTTCCTATGCTTTAATAATAAGAAGAGGAGTTCCTTAAAAACACATGTGCTAAACTAAGATTACTTTTTACCTAATTTTAAATTTTACATTGGCATGTTCTCTTCCCGTGACTGAGGGATGCTCTCTGAGTATTCAGGTTAAGGGTTTAGTATCAATCAAATAATTTCCAGAATGTTATGAACAGTGCATTAATGAACTTTTGCATTAAAGACATTATGAAAATTTCATAAATGAACTCCTGTGTTTTCCTAATAAAAATACTGTGAAATACATTTCTAATTCTTGCATGTTTTCAGTTTTATTTACATTAAATTAATTAAATTCTATTTCTGTTTTGAAACGCATTTTTTCTAATCATTTAATATTATCATTTGGTCAATGTAATCAAAATAGCCATAGACAAATGTGATTACGTTAAACAGCACCTACTGCAACTGAGTAACTGTAACTACGTTAAGCAGCACCTACTGCAATTGAGTAACTGTAAAGACTTGAAACAATCAGTGGAGATATGTTTAAATATTCACTTGTCAACTTAAACCTGAGGAAGGGTTTCAGAATAAGGATTTTAAACAATACATACCCATCATCATCAGTAGCTCCTGGAAGTAAAGATAACATCTCAGGAGCCCCATCTGGTGTTCTCCTTCTCCTAGCAAGAAGTTTCGGCCTTTTTGGAACAGGAATTTCTAAATATCAAACAACAAAAAAAAAAAAGTTACCAAAAGCATAATATATCAAATGAAAATAACTCATGGATTCAGATCAAAGTTATGATGCAATCTTCTTAAATACTCTGTGATGCATAAAGCACTAATTATTACTTATGTAGATCGGCAAATTCACACATTTTCATAATGTGTGAATATTTCATAATGTGTAATATTTTAAAGATGATAATTTATACATGTTTGCACACTGTTCAAACAATTTCTTCAAACAGTGAATGAATATGGAATAGCTTTATCATATGCTGTATTACTTTGATTTTAAGCTATAGGAAGATTTTTAAAACTCGAAAAAATAATAAAATATAGCTACTCTCATATTTATATAATTTAAAAACTGGAAAATAATATAAAATAAAAATGATTTTATAACAGCTAATGAAAATTACCTCTTATAAAATCACTTTGATTTTTAAGACAGGAAGAATTTTAAGGACAATTTTTAAGAATAAAAATTGCAGCTCAAAAGTAATATAGTATTTAAATGGATCGATTTATTTTTAGGAGATCACATGAAAACATAACGCATATAAGTTATTCATAATATAAAGCTGCATTTCAGTGATATAAAAGAAAAATTATATTTTGCATTACTTACCTTTGGTTGGACTATTTTCACTAGCTTGTGTATTTCCTTCTGAAGGCATTTTTCCTATAAACAATTTTCTTTTTAAATTAAAAGTATACTAGTTGTAATTTTTGCAAAAATTATTGCAAAAAAATTGCAAAATCTTCACCAAACTCTATTAATTTCTAAATGCACTCAACCAAGTTAACTTAAGTACACTGAACCAAATTATTTCTGTACACCCGAGGAAACATACTGAAGATTTTTTTCCCCTCCCAAGATATAAATACAACAGCATATATCTGCCACAGTTTTAAATTAATATAATAGAAAAGGTTAATAAACAGTGAAATAAAGAACAATAAAACTGGCAGAAAAAGACCACTTTTTGGATTTTTATTGGTACATTAACCCTCCACATACGGCTTTCCTATTTGAGAAGGATTGTCAATTTGGACCACTATTATGTGAAAATCATGGGCGAAGATTTCTTCCTCTTGATTTCAATTTAAACCCCTCTCTTTCTCTGTGCAAGGTAATATTGAAGGGCTTGCAGCAAGAAGGGCCCAGCTTCACTTTGGTAGATTTTGTCTTCATGGATCTTTTTTATTATAAAAAATCATGCTTTGCATTGGAGAAAAACGGCCACTGGAGTAGCCGCAACAAATCCTTTTTACTAGCACTTTTAATGAGGACAAATGTTTAGATTATAAGTGAAAAAATGAATTTTTGAAATTTTTAAAAAGAAGTTAAAAAAAGAAAGTTAAAAAAATGTGGAGCTGGGCTCTTCTTGCTACAAGCCCTTCAATTGTCTTAACAGTCATTAGCTTGACAACTGTCAACTCTACAGGGTCGATTTCATAGTACAAAATTTGCATAAAAGCTTCAGATATGCTCATCAAAGTGTTTAGTGATGCTAGGAAGAAGTGCATTCACTCAATGGAAAGGCATTTTGCCAGCCATACCTCATCAAATCCTATGAAAAAGCAACATAGAAGATAGTGTGCTGTGTGTTGTTCCAAGAAAAATAAAAATATAAAGAAAATATGTAAAGACTAACATTTAGTGTGAAGACTGTCAAATTGGATTATGTTTGCAGCCATGCTTCAAAGTTTATCACTCGCAAAAAAACTTTGCATAATAATAATGAGGGGATAAAAATAACAATGCTAGCTTTATTTTTTATACTGTTATTTCTATACTGTTCTGTTTTTTATACTGTTTTTATACTGTTCAAAAAGTTCTAACTAGAACTTTTTGCCATTTTAAATATTAAAGCAAAAATAAAGCAAAACTGATTTTTATTTTTTACAATTTTTTTATTTTCTGTTTTATTGCAAAATTTTTGCAATGAATTAATTAAAAATTAAATTCATTTACAAATAAAAATATCATAAAACTTGCACTTTATGCCTGCTGAAATCATGTGCACTATATCATATATAATTTGAGATCACAAAAAATAATTAAAATTCTTGCATGATTTAAAAACTATCCATAAAGATATGAATAGTAATAAATGTAATAAATGTAGATGGAGAAAATACACACACAAAAAAGTCATCTTATATGTCAGAACCGAAAAGTATGAAAATCGAGCTATATGTGGATGTTAATAAGCTAACCCTTCGCATACAGCTCAGTGTTTCAATGCTAAAATGTTAGTTACCTTTGCAATTAATACATGTTTTTTTTAACAAATGTCAATAAATCTGATTAATATACTATGTTGTTATACACTGAAACAAAAATTTAAAAAGATGGCAATTTTTTAAACAAAATGTTACAGGGTTTGTCCCAAAAATTTCCGGAACGATTTTTTAAAAATCATTTATTCAATACCAGTTTACAATCTTTTCTCACCCTTCTTCAATGCACCATTGCCAATGCTTCATCCAGTCACTGAAGGCAGCCAAGAAGTCTTCAACAGGAATCTCCTTCAGTGAGGTAGTCGTGGCTGCTTTTACTGCCTCCAAGCATCCTGTGCAAAGTTCCTTTCAGGGTTCTTTTGATCCTTGGAAACAAAAAGAAATCTGCTAGTACCAAACTGGAGCTATACAGCAGCTGGGATAGCATTGCCACACTCATTTTGGCCAGCAACATGTAAACAATGATGCGCTGTCATGGCACAAAATCCAATTGTCGCGAATTTCGTTTTCGACACATCAAACCCTGTTGCACAACCATTTGACTACTTCATAGTAAAACTACTTGTTACAGTTTGTCACTGTGGCATGATTTCACTGTGAACCACACTTTTTCTGTCAAAATACACAATGAGCATTTCATACAATTTCTGGCAATTCAACAAATGTTGCTCCTTCATCTCACTTGTCAGGATATATGGGACCATTTTCGCACAGACTTCCCTCTCGAAGATCCTCCATTAAAATGAGATAAATGACTGTTTTGGGTACTCCACACTCCTCTGCAATCATCTGAAAACTTAATCGTCGGCCACTGTCCAAAACTTGGTGCACTTTTTGCATTGAGTCATCCATTTGTGATGTCGAAGGGTGTCCTGAGTGGTCTTCGTCCTTGAGGGACTTCTAACCTTCATGGAACCACTTCTGCCACATGAAAGTTTGGCTTTTTTTTTATCGCCCTGTCACCACAGACTTTGCGATGCCTTTCTAGCATCTTCAGCCCATTTTTAGCCAATTTCACACAAAATTTGATTGCATAATGCTGCTAAAAAAACTGGTCCCAAAACTGTCTTTATCAGAGTACAGTAGATACCTCTTCGTAGAATGTGACCCTGCCTCAACAACTACCCGCAGACGACTGATACTGGCCTCATTTCCAAGCTTAGTTACCCCACCAACTTCTCCACCTGGTCTGCCAGCCAGTGTTGCCAACTATAAAAATCATGCCGGGAACTTCTGAGACAAACCCTGTATAAGTTTTAAACTTGCACAGTACCTTCATTTCCAAATATTACACAAAGAAATCTTTTTTTCTCTTACAGAATCTCTTTAAAAAACTGTAATCTTTAAAATGAGACAGCAAAAACAACTCTAGATTGGCAGAGATTTCGAAAAAAAAAATTCTTTTGATTTTGGAGATATTGATGGCAATCAAACATAAGTCCTTATTTCTCCTTCTTCCAAAAAATTTTTCCTGAGTAAGAGAGAGATGTAAGTAAGTAGAGTATTAAGTAAAGAGATACACGATTGCCTTCAAAACTGATACAAATAAGATTCAAAATCTATGCCAATCAGTTGCTTGGAGGAAGAGGCCAATTTTACATTGATATATTTCTTTTCCAATTAGAATCATATCTCTCTTACACGTGCAGTACCAAAAAAACAAATACTCACAAAGTATACTCAGATAATTTATCACTTATTCCTTGAATTTTATGTTATCCTTCAACATGACTGCTTTTATCACTCATGCAGTTTGTAAGTGAATTGTACACATCATCGTAATTTAAAATATTTTACTTTCTTACATTTTTAATTATTTACATACCATTTTAACAGCATTAATGTACACTGCACCAAAAAAGAGGGGGGACAGTTCCATATCTCTTGGGTCGATAGACAAAATTCAACTTGCGTTTTTCATGTCTCAAAAGCACGACTTAGAATATGTATTAGATTTATATACAGCAGTGTTCTAATATAGGTATTTTGACACAAAATCAGACTTTTTCTGATTTGTATTCATCACTTCACATGTGACCATACCACTAAAATACATAATCATAATTTTGCTAAACTCATAATTTTTAACTCATAATTTTGCTAAAATACTCACTTTTCATGTCTAATTCTCGCTTGAGTTTTAGCAATTCAAGTTCACACTCAACTGGATCATTTTTACTTAATATCTCCAATAAGCGCTGGCTTAACAGCCCTCTTTCAGTTGGTGACATTGGTCCTTGACATGGCTGCTTATTATCTGCAATTTTTTAACAACATTTGTCACATGAATATGTTCAGTATACATACAAGTACTCCATAGGGCTCAAATTTTAATTTCTAAAATCTAGGCCCTGATAAAATTACGTTAATGATGACTAACAAATCAGAAGAAAATTTATAATAATAACTGATATGAAATTACACAAGTGACATTAATGTTAAGAAAGAGAATGTATTTTCAGAAAAAAAAAAGAATAGACGCAAAACAGA